>CABHPR010147385.1:0-23631 GCA_902168415.1 Peromyscus melanophrys
GTGTTAATATTACAGAAATGAAAAGTCTAATCATCCTTGCTCTCTTGACTGAAGTACAGAACACTAACATGAATGTAATGAAAACTTAGAAGTGCAAAGGCTGTGATAGAGACAAATTGGAATACGATCACAGATGAATTATGTCTGTGAACACTTTTGAACAGTATCAAACATGAAAAAGACAGGAATATTAAACTTAAAATGCAAGAAGCATTATGATGTAGTTTTATCTTTACTAATTTCATGGATTTTTAAAATACTTTAAAATAGTTAAAAATGACACCTGCAAATAAATGCTATATACACGGTAACAGAAGCATCAAGTATTCATGTAAGTAAGCTTCAAGTTTACTGGCTGATGTCCTGGAATCTTCCTTCTGTGACTGTAATATGCTCTTCCTTCCAGTGGCATTTTCTTTAGTATAGATTTTCAATGAACAGAACTGACTGAACTCAAGATCAAAATCATGCACATATTCTGTTTTGAAACACTTAACAAATTCACTACTCTGTCTTTTGGGAAAAATATTGGTATTAGACTTCATTATTTTATGCTTTTTTTAAAAAAAAAAACTTACTTTTTGCCCACTCTAGGATTTGAAAATTGCTGTTATAAAAATGAACAGAAGAGATTTAACAAACAAAATATTTCCAAAGCCCTGGCGAGTTTTAATTTGAATACACAATCTAGGAATTACAGCACACCAGAGCAAAGTATCAGAAATTCTAGATCGATTTCTATCACAGGACTTAAATATAAAAGGATGATGGCAAATTAGGGACAGAAAATTAAAAAGAACTGAGATTAAAAGATATTAAAAATGAGCTAAATTAAAATTCATTCATCCCCAGAGAGCAAGAAAAAGAGGAAACAGATGTTGAGGTAAGAATATAAGTAGAGCACTTTGGGATAGAAAATAATGAGAAAACTATAGTTTCCCTAATCTATTTTAGAAGATGATGTCACTACAAAATATTCTTTGATTCAGTCGTTTATAATTTCCCCCTAAAAGTGCATATGGAGTGTAGACAATGAAATGGAGGGAAATTATCGGGAAATTATCTTACCAAATTCAAGAACTATAGAATTTTAGAGGAGGTAGGTCAACACTCGTATTTATGAAGGGCAGGAGAAATTTGACTCAAGGTCAAACTCAATAAAACCAGCAACACTGGACCAGGGGCAAGGACATAGAACGATTATTTCACAAACGCATTTTGACAGCAGTTATCAAGCACGAACAATTACTAGAAAGAAGACAAGCTAAAGACTGCTGTGAGTTTATTCAACAAGTGACAGGCATGTGCAGCCTATGAAACAAGCACCAGATTCTTAAAGGGGTTACCTTATGATAGTGAGGTCATCCTAATAGTAACTCACAAGGTCCAGACTGCATATTGACTATAAACTGTTGAAGATGGACTCAGAAAGGTCAAGACTACAAAGACCAGTGAGGAGTCTACTGCCCTAAGTCAGCCAAGATAAAGATGGCGGAGTGCTGATTTCTAGAGGGAGGGTATGAGGAACTCCCTGGACTTTCTCTCAGGGAAACTCTGGAAACTGGTATAAAAAGGATGCATTTGAAACTGTTTCTAAAAGTCTTTTGAAAATTAACAAAGGCAAGAGAGCAGATGAAAAGAAATAATAAATTATGGAAAGATCCATAAAAGTAGTAATTGATCTTGACCTTTGGCCCCCAGACCCATTTGAGAGCTCTGGGAATTTTAGTCAAGATGACAGGGCTCCTCGCCTTAGCTCTCAGTCTACATCTAAGGTTTTCACCTTTGAGAGGGAGCCCTTAGCAATCCTCTTGCTCTTTGTGTAGAGTTCTAAACTAGCTAAGAGTTGCTGATAAGTATGGAGTTCTATTCAATCTAATCTCTGATAAAGGACAGCATGTACTTCCGGAAAAACAGAACAAGGAATTGTTTTCATAGAGTGATGGTTCCATGCCACAAAGGGTGAGCTGGGAAGATCAGAGACTTCTACATTGATTTGGGACCCATCCTCTAAATCAAGATAGAATATTAAGAAAAGCAAGCCTAGTACCAATATCTCTGCAAGAGAGATTTTACCAAGAACAGCAGGTAATAAGAGGAGAAAGCATGAAGTTCTCCCTGTGAAAACCTAGATTTGGGGAGTAAAGGAATACTTAGTCTAAGACCACATTCAAAGATAGTGAATTTCACTGCTGATTAAAGAGGAGATTGTTGTCATCTTTAGATCAATAATAGCTAGTCACAGACTAAATAGCCATTTACCAGAAACAACTAAGGGAGGACATTGAGAGGAGCACTCTATGAGCCCAGAGCTTGATAGGTTTAACTCGAGTAATGTATTCTTCTGTAACGTGAGTCAGTATCAGAAACAGCAGACACATTAACTGGTCATTACTGGAGGCTCACAGGTGAATAACCATCACACTAATGGTAGGTAGTTCACGAGAAAAACACACAGGGAATCCTGGCCTAAACAACTGCCTCCTCAAAGTGGTACTTTCCAAGGAGCAACACTGAAACTGCATACTTCAAGGGAGTCATTTGTCTTAGGTTATTTAGTCATATTAGAAAGCACATAATTAAATAATGCAAAATACAGTTTAGAGACAGGGAGTCAGGATGAAAACTCCAATAATGACTATTAAAATGTTTAGTTTGTAACAAAAAATTATAGTATCTTCAATGAAATGGAACAGTTTGATCCACAGAAAATGAAGCAAGAAATAGAAATTACCTTCAAAGACATATGCTAAGTTAATAAAGATTTGAAATGTATTTAAAGAACCAAAACACATCATACTCAATGACACAGAATATATAATGCCAGTTTCTCCTCAAATAGGGAATTTAACAATGTGTTAGATATTATAGTAAAGAAACAAACAGAAAATTTGCAGTCAAAAAGCACCATTATTAAAATGACAAAAGGGTTTATTAGAAGGTTCCACAGGAAGTTTAATATGACAGGTGACATATTAATTAGATTGAGGGAGAATATAGATAGAATAAAAGAGATTATAAATTCTGAAGAATAAAGTGAAAAGAATGAAGCAAAACAAAAAAAAAAACAAAAACAAAAACAAAAAAACAACCAGTATCTCAGAGCACATAGTATTGTGTGTTAAGGGAACCAGCACACATGAGATGGAAGTACCAGGAAGATTGGAAGGAAAGAAAGTTAAATGATGGCATTTGAAGAAACAATATGTGCCAAGTTTTCAAGTTTGATGAAAATCACTAATGTATATCCAAGAAGCTCAATGAACTCTAAAATAAACACAAAGAAATAGACAAACACAGATATCAACAACTAATGAAAAAAAAAAAAGAGTCCATGATCTTGAGAAAGAACAGAAAGTGTTCATCTGATGATTTAGGGAGAGGAAAGGGAAGGGGAATTGATGACATTATATCATAATCTCAAAGACATAACATTATTTAGACAAAATGAATGAGAATTCATAGTCACTAGGATGGTTGTAGTTAAAAAGAAAGTAATAAGGGCTGGAGAGCATGTTGTAAGGTGGGACTCTCCTCTTGCTGGCGAGAGTATAAACGTGGGAACACGGGGGCAGTTCCTAGAATACTAAGCGTAGATTCAGTCTGTGACTTAGATTTAACACAATTCCATTCCTGGGAAACACTACAGAGAATCCATAATGTACTTCTATATATCAGTTGTGCACGTCTGTCCGTAATGGTATGGTAACGATAACAACAGGTAGAAATTGCTAGCGTCTGGTGGGGTAAATATCATACAGTGTAGCTGTACATTAGGATATCGTTTGACAGTGAAATAGGAGTCTCTAGACATGTGCATCTTGGAAACTTTATGCTAGGTAATAAAAGAAAGATCATAAGTTACATGAGCTCTTTTATTCTGTGTTCAACATAAGGAACTTATAACAACAGAAGTTCTTTAATTATTAAAGTTGGGCAAGAAGGAAAAGTGAGTGCTAGAAGGAATGAATTTTTAGCTGCTGATAAAATTAAGGTGAAGTCTGAGCAAAGGTAGTAAAACTTACTAGAGATGACAATTTACACGTATGAACTGTATCATATGTTAATATTGCTTTAAGTATAATTTCTGAAAGTGACACAATGGGAGCTTCAATGAAGTAGGTAGTGCTATTGGTAACAAGAGCCACCAGTTTCCAGTAGAGTCTCTGGTAGATGCAACTAATAATACGAGAGAAAGGGAAGCATAAGCTGAATCTAATAGTTTTGGCTTGTGAAGTTATAACTGTCCTTAAACTTGAGAAAAGACATTATGTTTATTTCACGTTCAAACCTCTTTAAATAAATCAGTGTAAGGACAACGGCCTTGGATAGAATTCTCTACTTGAGGTTACATGTGACAGGTATTAAGCACAGTGGCTTCAAATGTCCTCTGCCTCCTGCTGTTTTCCTTCCTTAATTTCCTTTCTGCTGTGTGTAGAATGGAGCTCGTGACTGGCTCCTCCAGACCAGTTCATGATAAAAGTGACAGGGATGGCTGCTCTGGGGGACTGCAAATCTCTTGTTCTCTGTCTCAGAGTGCTATCCTGTCATGCTGTGAACTTTCTCCTGGAGCAGCTCATATGAACCGAAAATCAAGGCAGATCTAGATAACACCTGGTGGGAAAATGTAGCTCCCAGCTTGTGAGGAACTGAACCTTGTCAACAAACATTAGCTTAGCAGTGGTCCACCCTCCAAGTAAGTCTCAAGATCACTTGCCACTTCAGCTGAACCCTTGATTGAAGTCTCCTAAGAGATTAGGCCTGCTTCATATTGAGTGATAACCTTCAGAACTACACAGACTGCTGCTGCAAAGCTAATAAAAATTTTAGATCTTCACTTGTGGGTAATTTACATAGCTATCTACTGACTCAATTCTGAAGGAGTAGATGTGAGTATTTGTTCTACAGGATTTCTCAGAAGCTCGATTTAGTATTAAAATCTTCACTTATTTATTGTGCTAACTATACAACATAAAATCTACATCATTGATAACATCTTAAGTGTGCCGTGTATTAAAACTCATTGCTTATAAAGACACAGTTTTGCTTGGCAAGCTAAGATGCATTCCTCTTGCTGGACTGAACTGTCATGCTCCTTTGTTAAGAGCTTCCTATTTACCCTTCCCCCAGTCAGTAGCAACTACCATCTCACTCTCCAGTTCTTTGAATCTGACTTTTCCAGATGCTTGTGTGAGGAGTCCATGGAGCATTTGTCTTTCTCTGACTGGCCAATTTAGTGTAAGGTCCTCACAGTCCATATTGTCACATATCTCCCAGTTTCTTCCTCTTCACCTCAGTGCTCCTGGTTGTTTGATAGCTGTCATTGTTTGACCTAAGTTATTTGTGTGCTTGTGCATTCACTCTTCTGCA
Source organism: Peromyscus melanophrys (assembly GCA_902168415.1). Lineage (NCBI taxonomy): Eukaryota > Metazoa > Chordata > Mammalia > Rodentia > Cricetidae > Peromyscus > Peromyscus melanophrys. Next base: position 5,371 of record CABHPR010147385.1, read on the forward strand.
TCTGAAAAGAATGTCTTGTTCGTCATAGATCCATTGTGAAAAGAAATTTAAACAGTGGCAAATCTTATCACAATTAAAAATAATATTCTTGCATTATCTAAATTCCTTGCCGTACACATTTATTAGTTACAATCAGCATTTGAAAATGACAGTTACTTAGTTATGTATGTGTGTCAATGTGTGTTCATTCATGTGTACAGAATATGTGGAGAGATCAGAGGTCTCCCTGAAGGGAACTGATTCTCCCCTTTAACGTGTGTGGCCTCTGGGACCTACCTTGGACTTGGAGGCAGGACCTTCACTCTCTGAGCCCTCTCATCGACAACACTATTTGACACAAGTATTTGTTGAATTGCACAAAACTGCATGTTGTGTATCCAGTAAGACTGTACCTCATGTAGAATGACAGAAAGCAGTGTTTTAATTCCACTCTCATTCCCTTTAAATATGAAAGTTACCAAGCTTACAGAGCATGAAGTACGTTTTAAAATTTTCCTTGTTGCTGTTTAATAGCTCTTTGTGAGCTTGTATGGTGTGTGCATTTGGTGTATGCATATGTATGTGAGTATGTGACTGTCTATGCCTATCCGGAGGCCGGAAATGATATTGTGTGCCCTCTTCTTTTGCTGTCCACATTAGTTTTTGAGATGAGGTCTCTACCTGAACTTGTAATTCACTGATCGGCTAGGATGGCTTGTCGCTGAGCCCTAGTGATCCTCTTGTCTCTACCTCCAAGTATCCGGATTATAGATGAACATCTATGTCCTACTTTATACATGGGTGCTCGAGAGCCAAACTTAAGTCTTCATGCTTACACAAAACACACACTACTGACTGAGCCATCTCGTTGGCCCCAGGTTTGTGTTTTAATGAAAATAACTTACATGTCAGCATTTAATGAATATTTGATCTAATTATTAAATAGGTATGTGTATATTTCATAAATATGTTTAACTTTTAAACAGTAGAACTTAAAACCATTAACTTTAAGAATCTCCATTTACTTAGTTAAAACAAGATACTTTACTATTTACTAAAACGTGAGGAAACTGCGTCTTTATTGAAAAATGTTAGCAGTGAAGACAAAATGCTGTTTTTTCCCCTTCAGGCTATTTTCTCATTTGAAATAATCAGTGGACTGAAAAGTCCCACTGGCTTAGAAACTTTAATGAGTGTGCATGTTAAACTTAAAATAACAAACACATTTTCCCCCACAAGTCTGTTGTGGAATAAAAATAAATAATTCAGGTTTATGCTATAGGCATTCTCTTTCTTTGTGATTGAAATGGAGATGTAGGTTAAATTAGAGATGATTTTTGGTCACTTTTTCATTAGATACTTTCATGCTACCCAATGTCTCTGGCTTTCTTCAGCCTTTGCTGTCGTCTTTGAAAGTTTGCTTCTGTTTACTGACATGCACAAGCAACTGAGTGGCGGCAAAGATCTATGATTTACTACAGAAAGGAACTTAAAAACATTTTTCTCCACTTTTCTGTTATACCAAGTAAAGTGCATTGTTACTGCTATATATTGATTGATTATACTGATCAATATATTAACACCTTCTGTGTAAACACATAAATACACTCATGACATATATCCATGTATTAATCATATACATACATACATACATACATACATACATACATATATACATATATACATAGCACAGTTATTTTTACTCATGGACTGAATGCACATGTCGCCCCTCCCCTCCATAAAAAGTGATTATGTGTGCTGTGGGACATCTTCTGTACACTGTGAATATGTGTTGCTTTCATTGGTTGATAATAAAGCTGTTTGGTCAATAATGAGGCAGAATAAGGTTAGGCGGTTCAATCAAACTGAAGATGGAGATGAAGAAGGGTAGGGTCGGGGCAGATAGGATCCAGCCTCCCAAGGAACAAGACGTCAGAGAACTGGTAAGCCACAGGCCACGTGGTGATGCATAGATTAATAGAAATGGGTTAATTCAAATGGTAAGAGGAAGTTAGTAATAAGCCTGAGCTAATAGGCCAAAAATTTTGTAATTAATATTAAGCCTCCGAGTGATTATTTAGACGCGGCTGCAGGACAGGCAGGACAGAGAAAAGCCTCTGTTTACACATGAGTATAGATTAAACAATGGAAAAGCTTTATATCAATAAAGTTTCTTGCAGAATACTGAAAGGAAAAATAAACACTCATTTAATGTATTATTCTCATGATCTTTAAACACGTTCCAAGAAGAAATGAACTACATCCAGAGGGATTTCAGAAAATCCTATTGATATGGCCACTGGGTTTTAAAAAATTATTTCTAAAAGTATCAGTATCAAGGAATTACTACTCCATTTGAATATTTTTCGGAGATGTTATGAAAACAACTGTGCTTTTGAAACTGACAATCCCTGTATCACACATAGTCCTACCAAGGAATAATTAAGAATGTCAGAATGCAAGTTTTTAAAGGAAGAATTTAGTACATTTGGTTTTTATGCAATAAGTGCTCATTTAGTTTGAAAATCTTTTTCCAAAATTGCTGCAGTTGCAGCCAGCTGAGTATTTCAAGATGTTTGATCCAAATTTTGGGACTGATGTTGTCAGTTATCACAAATTTCAGAGCTGGAATTGATCAGTGGCATTATCTGGTCCAGTGCTTTCCTTTGGCAGATGAGTTGATGTAAATTAATTATCTAAAGAAAGTTTGTGGCGTAGAGAATGAAAAACAGCCATTAGCATTCAAGGGAAGAAAGTGAAGCATGAAGACATTAAATAAGTTGCCAACTTTATTAGAACTGGTACAAGCAGTGGGGACTAATTTTAGCCTGCCAATATCTCACTGGTGCTTTCGACTGCCCTGTACTATCTTCATATTGTTGATGCTTTCAAAATGTTACCTGGACTTGGATAAATAATTTTATAAGAAAGAAATGTTTCTTGACACTGGATAGCGCTCACACTGTCATGCCATGTTGACAGGGAAGTCAGGACTCTCAAAGACATTGCTTAACAGTCTTGAGTTTTGTGGAACTACACTCAGGGAAGAAAAAGACAATGCCACTGCAATGTATGTGTTTAACAAGTTTCATTTGGGTTGTAATATTTTGAAACACGTAACAAGATCTTTTTTAAACAAAATATATTTATAGGTTTAAGTGTAGCTTCTAGTGTCACTGACTAAACAAATGTAATTGCGCTGAATGGCCTCTAAAAAGCTTCAACGATTCATTGTGAAGCAAATTACATTGGAGTCTTTTCCAGAGCTCTCAGCATGGCTTTTAAAAAAGAAATTACTCAAATGAGTGAAATCAGCAATTATGAAATATAACCTGCAAATCTGGAGAGCTAGGCTGCTGAGTGGCAGTAGAGTTGGGCAGATTTAAGACAAGTGATAAAATATGTTTGGTTTTCAAAGTAACCAAACCAGGAGTGTTTATAAGCATGTTTGTTTTTGAGTAAGGTAAATTTACTTATAATGCTTTTAATCCAATTTGCAGTATAGAATTTTTTAGATAGTGCTTACAGGTGGAATCTTTTATTAATCCACATTGAAAAATATATGCATATAATTATTTAAAGCAACATGTGGTGGCATATTTGTGTGTATTTTGAAAAGTGATAATTGGACAAACAATACATATAGAAGGCTTATTGAGTGCTAGACTCTAGTGTAAACTTATGTGTGTATCTGCCTGTAGTGATATTTTATTTGTGCTTTAATAAATAAAGCTTGCCTGAGACTAGAGGAAAAAAACAGCCACAACAAAGAAGTCATACAATGTTAGCACACATCTTTACTCCTATCACTTGGCAGGCAGGATCTCTGTGTGCTCAACACCACACTGGGAACAGAACCAGGCGTGGTGGCACATGCCTTAAATTCCAACACTAGTTAACCGTGGAGGTCTGGAGGTCTGTACAGACAGACAGGAAGTGATAGAGCTGGGCAGGAAGAAGAAGGATGTAGCTGAACAGAGAGAGCAAATCAGATGGCAGAGCAGCAAGGCATATAGGTGTGGGTAGACAGGAACTAACTTGCATTTGGAAGCTGCAGAGTTGGTGTGGTAAGGTTGCCTGGTGACTTTCCCTATTTCCCTGACCTAAGTCTTTCACCCCATATTTGGCTCTGTGTTTTTTATTTAATAAGACCATTTAAAAATATGTCTACATCTGCCCAGCAGTTCTGTGTAGTAATTCTTCCTATTCTCCTTATTCTTTTGTGTATGAGAAACCAGGGCATGGAGCATATAAGCGATTTGTACTACATCAAGCAACCATTCATGGAAGGAAGACTTCAATTAAGGTATTTTGGTGCCATAATCCATGATCTTACTCACTTTAGTTTCCATATTTATGAGTCTGGACTCCCTATATGTAGGTATAACTCTGCCCTGGAAACTTAGAGAGAAAAGTAAAGTAGTCTTTTAAAATAATAATAACCAACCAAGTATAACTTTATAGGATTCCATTGTATTCATTTGAGGTCTATGCATCCAAATATGACAATTCAAAACTGAAGGTTTCTGCAATGGAGGAGTTTCAGGTAGTCATGATGGGGTCCAGAACATTTGGGAGGATTCCCACACTTTTTGTGATAACATGCCCTACTATGCAAACATGAGAGTACTCATCTGACTATTTTTCTGAGGACCAAATTTCTGTCTTTTATTACATTTTTGGAAGGACAGAGAGCTCAAGTAATACCTAAAACAAGAGCAGGCAAGCTTTTCACTAAAGGCAAGATAGACACATGTTTGGACATGAGGCAGTAGTGTCTATTTTCCCAACTTTACTGCACAATGGTGGTGGGAAAGCAGCTGAGGACAGTGCAAGAGTGGGGCAATATTCCAAAGACATCTTCCTTAGGGGCTTGGAAATCCAAACTTCCTGAAATTACTCTTATATGTTGCAAAATATTACAGTTACTTCAGTAGTATTTTCAGTTATTAAAACATGTGTATAAAAAAAAGCTTTCTTAGTTTAGATCACAAGAACAGGCAACACTCTGCCCCTTTAGACTATGGGGATGACCTTTCCCACCATACAGGTGTCCATTGGAAAACTTTTGAAAATGCAAGTCTTGAGCCTCTGCAAATCTAGTGAACCAGAAATTGGAAGCAAGAACCTACAGTCTGTGTTTGGAATATTTTCTTGGTGAAAAAGATACACTAAAGTTTGAGAGTAATTGCTGAAAAAAATTAATTTATTCATACTTATATATGGAGAAAGTATGGTGTTTCCTTTTTTTAGATGCTAGAACAATCTTTCAATAAGAGGTTAGCTTTCTGAAAGTTACCTTGAAAATATACCAATTTTTATTACTCTGTATAGAACTCATCTATATTTGATATACTTATGTGTGTATGATATGTATTTACAGCGATATGTAATCACAACCTGCATATACACACATACCTGGCACAGAATATCACAAAGCAACTGGGATCTTCAATGTATGTAATGTCCTTTGATTTTTTTTTCCTATTCTATTTCTATGGGACTCAGTCTATTATTTTCAGATCACAACCCATAGAGGAGAAATGCCACAATCAAATCTACTCACTAGGGCAAATTCTTTGTTGAGAATCATCTGCTCCACTAACGATGACTCATTGCGGAAGAGGTGGGGCTGCATATGACTCCACATGTGAGGGAACCACCAGAACTCATCCACAGACCGCAGCAGAAGGTCATCCCCTTCATCTTCCTCTTCAGTTCCTGTAAAACATTAGCGACAATAGCTTCAATGATGGCCTTGTTTTTTGTAAGATTTATTTAATTCTTCACGCTATTCTCTAAACAGACAGGAATGAGTTTAGTCAGAGTTACGTCCAAGACGAGGGGCACGAGTATGGTGTGATGGGTACTGCTAATCAAAGTGGCAGTTTAAGACTACTCACTACTGATGGTGTTTAGAATTGTGAGCACATGCTGGAATAAGCAATAAGCACACACACACAGATACACACAAACACATAATTCACGGTTTCTTACTGTATACAAGGGATTTGATTAGAGAGGATCACTTCTTTTTCTCAAATATTTTGTATGTGTGTATGAAACTGAGTAGATAGTTTGATGAATTTTGCTAAGTCCTTTTAATTATGAAAATGTCATGAACTTATTGAAGGAATGTGGAAAATACAAGTGATCTATACAGGCAAAATAAAATAAAATAGAAACAGAACAACTACAAAGTTATCCTGTAGAGTGGGAACTACCTTTGGATTCTTCTTTAAAATCTTTCAGTCTTAACTTAAAACCGAACAGTTATTCTGTAAGTACTGTTGCTTATTTGTAGTTCAAGTTATTGCTATTCACATAGAACTCCAATTTTAACACGACATTGTTTTTATTTATGTTTTATAATAAAGGTTATACAAACCCTAAGAACTTCATAAAACCTTAACAGTGAATCTTATAATTATTTCTAATCGAAACCTGATTTGAGAATTAGTTGAAAATTAGTATATCTTTCTCATTTTATAGGCAGTTTTCAGTCCAATGCATGTGAAGAGCACAGCGATACTACAGCTAGTGGAAAAACAAGAATATTTCTAAGTGTATTTCTCATATTGCAGCTCTCCAGGGAGATTTTTGCTGTATAGAGCTATATGTATTTTACATATTTTAATAAAATTTAGACAAAACTTTAAAGTGTTATGAATTTAGTCATGTAATCATTGTTATATATTCTCAAAATGCTAAACTATGTAAGAAATCTAAAAATGTTCTGGCTTCTAGTATGCCTTTGTTTGGTTTATTCTTTCATAACACAATATATTTAATAGGTAGGTGTTTAATTTTTTGCTATTTATTAAATTAAGGGGCTATGTATTAATTTTATTTTAAATGTTTCTTAAAATGTTCCATTTGCATGTTCCATAAAAAAGATGTCCTCAGTCATGGAAGAAATGATATGAAGTGGGTAAGGCAGTTTGGATTCAGTTCCGGAACAGAGTCCTTTCTTTCCTATAAAATTAACTGTTTGATTTTGAAGAGGTATAATTCTGAGTCCCAGTTTCCTGGTTTAAATCAAGGATGCAAATACTTTTGCCATAAGGTCTTAGTAATGAGTCAATGAGATCAATTGATGAAAGCAGTTCATGTTGTGACTTCCAGACAGAAGTGCATAGACTACAAACATCTTCTGAAAATCAAGCCAGCTGATGTTTAATTGCTTTGCTTTTAATTGACATATTTTTACACATTCTTAAAGATTCAGCCGACATAGATCACACTTTTAAAAGCAAACATTGGATCCATTAAGCTGTACTGCAGCATGCTACTTTCCTAGAACAATGACTACTAAAATGACTTAATTCTGCCTTCTTAAAAACAGTCAATAACCTTAGCAGTTTCATATCATACAGCGTTAATGAAGTTTAGAAATTTATGAAATTCTGTGAATGAGATGGGTAGACAACATTCATAATTTCCATAAGTTGTCTAAAACTGTTGGTATCAGACTCGAAGGTCATTGACTTATGCTTGTGTATTAAGCCCATCTAAGGTTGAAATCCAAGCTAAGAATCATTTACCATTTCCACTGGTGAAATACTTATGCCGTAGGTGTTTCTTATCTCCATAGTTAAACAGACTGAGATCTGCGTTTGAAAGAGTTACTTATGTCACAAATTGCTTTCTTCCATAAAACCAGACTGTTTTTCTCTGAGCACAGAGGGATTAGGAAATATTCCATTCCCTTTCAGCTCTGCTGATCGTTACTGTGTGTGGCAGGAAGCACAGAACGCTTCCTTGACCAGGAACAAGGTCAATTGCTCAATTTGTAGAATATTGATATAAACAGTTGAATGGCTGATCATAAAATATCAGCAGTTTTGTATCAGAAGTTATGCTAATTGACAAATACTCTAGGCAAGGTTGCAAGTGACATTTTTTAAGCTTCTTGCTTTTTTACATATCTTAGATTAATTTCTGCCAACCATTCTCTTATTTTATGCTGGTCATATAATCTAAAGCCACATGAGGCTGACCCTTGACATTCTATATAGTTTAATGAAAAATATGATAGCAAGTCATGCTGGTAGAACACAGTAGAATTTTAAGTAATTTCCATTATAAGTGAAAATGCTATATTTTGGCAGTCAAAGCACATACTTTTTCAATACTCATTTATGCTTAAGTTAGACTAAAATGTTATTTGTAGTTCATAATGACCATATAGATACCAGTTAAAGGTATTAAATTGGTTGTGTTCCAATTAAACCTAAACTAAGCCAAAATTATGTCTAAATAATCATTAATATAAAATAAAGTAGGTTTTGTACTTTTTAAAATATCATCCAATTTTTTAATCTTTTTTGTTTCCTAGAGCATACATTTTAAGTCAGAGTAAAGTTTACAAAAGGTTTATTTTCTTGTCACCAATTTTGCTGGATCGTTGCTTTGAGACAATGACATGCTTCTGAAAGCTCTTTAAATCTGTCCACATAAGGTTTTTGATTTTTGTCTTTTTCATTACTAAGGATTGAACTCTGAACACAAGGCAAGTGCTCTACAACTAATCTACAGCCATGGACCCACTAAACAATGCTTTTTAGCAAGATTTGGACTATAGATGAACAGATTAAAGGTAAAGTTGTAAGAATAAAATAAGATTCAAAATATTCCATTGGCTGTTTCATCTCTTTTACACAAAAATCTGCTCATTGTGCATGAAATATTCTAATTTCTAAATGTGAAGACATATTTTTCAAATTTTTCTTTTATTCAATACCTGGTATGACTTCCCATAGGTGAATATATAGATGAATGAAAAAAGAAAAGAAAAGGAAAAGGAAAAAGAGTGCTCTTAGTTATGGTGGAGGAGAAAGCTCATTAAATATCTGTGGGAATGCATAGCCAGAGATAGACACATCTGGGAGAGCTCAGAGTAGCCATGATTAGAAGGAGCCAAGTGAAGAGGGGTTGGGAAGGGAGGGAAGGGCAGGGGGACAGGAGCAGCTGCCAGAAGGCCCAAATGTACAGAGGGCAGGTAACCAAAATGGTTGGATTATATAAGGAAGAGAAGCCCAGCCCCCTGGGCTGGAGAAGTTTAGAGTAGGGGGTGTGTTACACTAGTCAAGAGGATCCTGTAATAGGTAGGGACTGCGGGATGTAGGTGGAACCTGTCTGACCAGGTCCACTTTGAGATGTTAAGTACACACCTGAGTCATTTGTTCCAGGTTTGAAACCTAACAAAAACCACCTATACTAACCACATGATGATCCTTGTTAGTGAATAAATGTATATTAAAAGATACCTACTATCCCCAAATTAGAAAACAGATTTAAATTAGGATTCCATAGACCTTTATTCTCATAAAAAATACGTCCAAAATTACTCACAATGAGCACTTACAACTACATGTATGGGAGGTAATATTACCATCATTTTTAGATGTGGAAACTGAGGCACAGAAAGGTTACATAGTTTGTGTATGTTTATATAGTTGGTAAAATGTCAAAGCCTGATTTCAACACATCCCATCTGTCTCTAACGTCTGTTTTTTTAATTCACAGTGTCTATGGAAGAGTAAAAAAAAAAATCACAAAACTGAGACAGCTATTTCCCTTCTTTTTTCTTTGAAGTTAACACATATTAAATGAAGTCAATTTTTAGGGAGTAAAAGTGACAACCTTGGAAAACAATTTTAACCAATTTCCAAACATTATTCATGACAATTATTGATTGGATTAGGTTTAATTGGTTATTAAATTATAACAACAGCAAAAATGCTCACTAGAAATCATGTCTAGTGAAAACTAAAATGCACAGCTCTCCCAGAAGGTGGCCTCACTCAGGGGTGGGGTTTCGATTTGGTGGAGCTTTCATGATGTATTTTCAATTAAGATGTAAACATTTTCAGACTAAAAAAAAAATTATCCTAAATTTCCCACTTTCATGACTAATCAGCGCTATGTGTACCTCTTTCAATCTGCCACCGGTGGACAAATAACTTTCAGGGAAGGTTCAGTAATATGTCATTTTGGGGTAAGATTGGCTTTAACATGAAGGTCAGAGAGGTGGATAGGGAAGAACACATGACAAATACAAAGAAATGACGAAGTCTGACCCATGCAGCAGTAGTCACTGCTACACTAGAGACATGAGATTAAATGTCTTCAGAATAATGAAGCCTATCAATCAGTATCCTCATGTACTGGGAAATCAGACCATCCTGGGAGAAAATGGTTACACATCACAACCACAAGCACACAGAAGGAATGAACTTCCTTGACTTTCAACCTGCTTTTCTATAAGGTTAAATCTCCAGATAGAATTGTGACTAGCCAGAGATGAGGTGTGCCTTTATGATAGAGGGTATCACAGCATTCAGCACTTGAGGAAATGTCTGAAGCTTAAATGCATTGATATGAACTCAACATACTGTGATTACACTCTTGAAAAATGATTTTTATACCCCTTTAGACAACACAACAGAGCAGTCATATACAATATATTTACGTGGAGAAAATTAAATTCTTAAGGTTTATGTATTTATACATACATGTGTCTTATTTGCTAAGTGAGCTATCACTGCCGCATCACATTATGGAATGTTTCTTCCATCACCATTGTTTCTTTATCTTTTTCTTTTTTCTTTCTTTTTGGCTATGCTAGTTCCAATTCAGAGTCAATGAAGTCTGTTTAAAAGATATAATTAAAATGTGTCTTTGGGGGAGTATTTTAATAAATATTATTTTTAAATATTAACAAAAACTGTCCTGTTTATTTCCTAATGGATGTGTACTGCACATATGCCCAGGATGATAAAGAAGAAATGAGAAGTACCATAACTTCTATCAACACTAACTCTGATCTTGTCTGGCAGGTTTAATATGTCTAAGTATGTGAAGGAAATAAAAACTGAGGTGGCTATCTAGATATCCAAGAGAACGGATTTGCTTACACTATGAAGCTATTTAAGACAAAATTGTACTGTTTGTAAATGAACTCCAAGTAATCTCATAGCATTATTCCCCTGCATGAAGAGACATAGCTATTACAGTCATCTGCTTTATGACTTCATGGTCAGAGCTTCTTAAGGCTGAACTCATTTCTTAAGGAGGCTTTTGAAGAAGATTTGCAAAATCATGGTGATTTTAAAAATCATAAGCTAGAATTGCCTTGCCTGTGAAGAGATGATGACCCAATCTCTCTTCAAATGCTCTTTAAGATATACAATCATTTGATTTATCAACTAGTTAAGTACTAATTTCCCTTCTACTACTTTAAACAAATTGAAATATTTCAAAGTAGAACAAAAAGTTTAACTAACATACATCAGGAAAAAAATAAGCCATTTCTACTTTACTCTCCTAAATAAACCATATAGAACTTTGCGTTAGACAGACTCCTTGAGTAAACAAGCTGCCCCTAGAATGATTACAGGCTACCTTTGATGGGATATTGTTAATGAGTCAATAAGCTGCTTAAGTGCATAAAGATGACCACGATATGCTTCCTCTAAGATGCTGTGAACCTACAATTTAACATCTTAAACAAAGCATTTAACTTACAGCCAAATGCCCACATAGGTACAGAGCTTGAATGTCCTCTTTACAGAGGCCCCAACACGTAATTTACTACCATTCTCTATCAGTGTAAGACAATACATTTTATGAACATAGTTCTTTGCACTCTAATGTAACATGGCACAATACTAATATTCTCAAGGTGAAAGTCAAAATCTGAATGTGAGGGTGCAAAGGAGTTAAGACACAGGAGAACATACAGTATGTAAACACCAAGCCTGTTTTGAGAGTCTGTTGAGGGGCTGGGAATAAACAAAAAGATAATTGGACAGAGGTGGGGAAAATGCACGACTGATTGTGAGGATTTTAATAGATATTAAGCAAAATAATTTTAGGAAAAAATTTTCACAGGAAGGTAAATCAACAAGATGACCTTTAGAATCGACTGCATTTCTTTGAGCCTATAAAATTCATATTCCATTAAAATACTATGTACCAAAGTATTTATCACTCAACCATTTGATGGCCAAAGATTCTGCCCAGTTCTGTTCATCTTAGTGGTGCTGATGTCATCTTTGTTTCTACACTGTGCATTTGCCTACGTGACACAGACAAAAGAATGCACAGTCACACTGGGCATAATAACGAGGGTTCCTCTTACAGAGTTCTAAAGTCAATGCTCTATCTCTTTTGCCTTTGAATTTAGAAGTTTTTGCCAATGAAACGAACTCTTTGATGTTTGGATCTAGCTATTCATACAGTGCACCCAAGTTTCCCATCCTCCATAATCAATATAGACATCCTATGTCTACTACTTATGGAACAGTTAAAGTTCTCTATCCTATTTATATGTAGCTGCCTGAGGAACACAAAGCTACTTCTTACCTGTGTGGTAAAACTTCCCTGAAAATCCAAGGTTGAAGGTAAAATTTGCAACCTGAGTGCGCAGTAAATTTTGAGTCTCTAGTAATGCCTGAAATAAATAAGAAATTAACATAATTTTAGAAAAATAAATATGAAGTTTGGGATGCCCCTTTCACAAATGTGTGGGCATGAGAGAAACAATAAGAACTTTGCTGAGCTGTGGTGTCTGATGGGCATCAATTGTGTATTCATATTACAGCTATTGTAATTATTACGGATGTTATTTTATTGAAGGTCACAGAACTGTGAAACAGTTAAGTCCTGAGTACATTATGCATCACTGAGAGCCAATTCTCCAACTGCACAGCCTTGAAATCATTTTTCATTTTGTATGAGACATTTCTTGAATTTCAGATTATTACATTTCCTTTCCATGGGGAAACTTTCAGAATTGTTGCTATAGACAAGTTCTATGTATGTTACTAAGGAACAGGGCAGAACTTTTATTTGCACTACATTTCATTATGTGACCATGTTACCGCTCCCATGATTTTTAAGGTAAACGTATTAAAGTGAAAGCTTTAGTTTTTACTTCATAAACAGATGAGCAATATACATTTTACAAGGCATTGCTTGCAGTTCCGAAAAAAAAAAAAACATATAGGAATAAATATGCTATATGTTGCTAACTTCACAAAGAAGTATTCTCTATTATCCCAATACAGCAAACATTTCCTTAATTCCTAGATTTTTGAATTACACTATTATAATTTCCCACTTGTAGGTAAGATAAGAACCCTTGGGCAGTAATTAGCCAGAATTACTCATTGTATCAATCCTCCAGTTCTGTCACCCCATTGTAACATAATAGCAGAATTTGGAACTCTCCAATACACTTTTTTTTTCTTATTGGCATGATTATTAATTTATTGATTGAGAACTTTAATCCTATTTTCCATTAAATTTTACAAGAGAACTTTATTCTGGTAGAAAATTGGTGCCATTAATTTCAATATTTCTTGGCTACTGGATCCATCTGTTAGGGTGAAAAAAGAGCCAACGTTTAGATTGTTTACTTGGCATCGGTCATGATGAATAAGATTTTGGTTTCAAACATTTTTTATGCTCCTTACTATTCTTTGTAAGTTGTTTGATTTTAATGTGTGGGAGCCCACAGTGTCTCCAGTTTGTGGCTTGATTCCATCGTGACTCAAGGTCAGATAGCTCAAGCTTGTCTTTGCTCCTTAAGGCTGGATAACAAGATGTTTGGCCAAAAGAATGGTTACCAGATGTCTCCTCAAGGCTGGATAACAGGATGTTTGGCCGAAGGCGTGGTCACAAGATGTTTTGAGAATTAGGAGGTGTTTATGCTTGTTGTTCCTTGAACTATGGTGTCCTTGAGAGTGGGAGGTCTTTTGCCCTCCTTGCTTCTGTATAAAAAGGCAATGAGAAATAAACTAGGAGCTGCTGCGGTATTGACGGAGAGCCCTCTAGAACCTATCCTGTGTCTCTGTCTTTTCTTTTATGTCTCTATTTTTTTCTATCTATTTTTTTTCTCAATCCTCACTTCCTTATTCAGGACTGTTTGAGAGGTCCTGAAGGACCCGACATTAATGTAAGAGAGGAGAAGAAGCATGGATGAAAAGAAGGAAGGTGGGAAGAAGAGAAAGAGAAAGGGGGGAGGGAGGAACAGTGACTAAACAGATACTAATAAAATACGGCAGTCAGTGGTTATCCAAGACCATAATTATGGTGGAATCAATCATGACCAATCTTATTTTAAGATTATCAAAACAAAGAAACAAATAGGAAAAACGTAAAAATCCAAACCGAAACAAACAAACAAACAAACAAATAAACAAAAACACCTCTGGGAAGCTAAACTAACTAGTTTTAGTGAATTTTAGCAAGTACTGAACATGATTGGTTTTACTTTTTGTTTTCAATACATCCTACCAGCTTCTCTGCCCTCAGATCCTTGTCTCCTCTGTCTTTCTTCAGAAAAGAGCAGGTCTCCCAGAGTATCCGCTGAACATGGTATAACAAGATGCAATAAGAATTAAGTAAATATTAAAAAGAGGATGTTGTCCAATAACTTGAGGCCCACTTCACAAGAGGGAGCTCATGCTTGACACTGCTTGAATGGCCAGAAATTGGAGAAAGGACAGCCCAAAGACCTAGGGTAGAACCAAACATGAATAGTCTTTAAAAAATTAAAGAAATGATTCCTAATGATATTCTGCTATTCTCACAGATCAATCTGTTGTCTAGTCATCATAAGAGAGGCTTCCTCCTGCAGCAGATGGGAATGGATTCAGACACCCACAGCCAGACATTGGAGAGAGAGAGAGAGAGGAGAGAGAGAGAGAGAGAGAGAGAGAGAGAGAGAGAGAGAGAGAGAGGCTAAATTGGAACTATCCATATTCGTTGGGTCATTGGGTTCCTCCACCTAGAGACTGGAGAAACCCAGAGGAAGAAGAAGGAAAGATTTCAGGAGTCAGAGGAGTGGAGACAGCAGGAGAACATGGCTCACAGATCAACTAAGAAGTGCTTGCATGGACTCACAGAGACTGAAGCAGCATGCACGGGGCCTGCATGGGTCTGCACCAGGTCCTCTGTTTATATATAATGGCTGTTAGCTTGGCGTTTTTGTGAGACTCTAAAAGTAGTAGCAGGTGTATCTCAGACTCTTTTGCCTGCTCTTGAGACTTTGTCTCCTACTGAGTTGCTGTCCCCCCTCAAGACTTTTGCCTTGTCTTATTGTATCTTTTTTTTTTTTTTGTCCTGTTGCGCTGTCTTTTGGAGGCCTACTCTTTTCTGAAAAGGAAATGGAGGGGGAGTGGATCTGTGGGAGAGGAGAGTTGGAGGGGGGCGGCTATAAGGAAAAAGAAGTGGGAGGGCAAAAGTGAGGGAACTGTGGTTGGGATGTACTGTACGAGAGAGTACTCTATTTTCAATAAAGAAGAAACAAGAGAGTGTTGTCAAAATTCTTGAAATTTGCTGAGGTTATTGTTCAATGCTGTGGAATAAAGCCTTTAAAACAAAATTTTCATTTTTTTCTCTTAGTGGGTGCATTTTTGTCCCCCCTACTCAATGTTCAGTCCTTGTGATCCCATATTTTAAAATACACATTTGTTTTTTTTTTATTTCTTTCCTTCCCATCTTCCTCTCCATTCCTACCCACTCATTGTTTTTTCCACTGAGTTCCTAAAGTCATTCATAATTCTACATGCATCCATCATTACTTTGATTAAATAAGGGCTTACTGTTGTATTAAGAGTAATAAGCATGAACCACATAGCTTCAGATCTTACTGATGACAGAGGTGGTGGTGGTGGAGAAGGAAAAAGAAGGGGGAGGGCAAAGAGAGGGAGCAGGAGAGAGAGGAAGAAGGAGGAGGCAGACAGAGAAAAGAGGATATGGATTCTGACAGTCACATGTGTGTAATTACACCTCTTCATAGAAGTCGAGATTGTGCTTTTAAGGAAGTTTTATAGAAAATTTTCCTACACACCTGCTCATTAGGTGCTTTTGGAAGGAACAATCTAATAAGGAAACAAAACTACGTGACTCAACTTTACCCAGCAAGCTCCAATCACCTTTCTCTTGGGTTTTAAAAAGATTGCAGAGAACAGCAATGTTTCCACTGTCCATTTTCAGCTTCTTCTATTCACTCCTCTCTATAATCATGCTAGGCTTCTGACACAGGAAGTGCATTGGAAACTTGGCTCAGGGAAGCTATTCTATTAATGACTTAAGTTTTATCAGCCATTTTAGTTCTTTATTTTTTCCTATATCTATAAAATGGAATAGAGAACACTTACGTAATAAAATTATTTTAAGATTACATCATAGGGGACCTGCCAAAATTGTTTGCTACACAATATGGCTTCAATAAATAGTGGTCAATAAAGAAATTCAATAAATTATAGAGATGTCAGTCTTTCCTATCAATCATAAATCCCAGGGATCTTTAAATATCTCATCAGGCTACATGTATCTCTCCATTCTCTACTTCACCAGGTAATCCTTAAACTGAACCACCACTGAACTGCCTTTTATGTGTCTCTATGTCTTTCTCACTCTTCATTCTGCTTGGGAAGCCACCCTTCCTCCCAATACCCATTCAAAACGCCATCCATTCATTAAATCTCTACCCAAATGCCATCTTTCTTCAATAAGCAACCTTTAATGCTTCAAAACTTTTCCTTTCTTCATCTGCTAGAGAGTGTTTCTAAATTATTTTCTTAAAATTTGCATAATTTTCTGCTTTATTATATGTACTTTGCATCTTATTTCCCTCTCTAGTCAATAAGAGTGTTCAGGTTGATCAAATCTTAGTCATTTTTCTGTATCCTTTGTTGGAAAATGTAATTTTGTGCATGTGAATTATATTCAGTCAGATAAAAGCACATGTTAATGCATGACAATAAATAGGATTCATTCCATTTATTCTGTTTGTAACATTTTTTCAATGCTAAAATGATAAACATAGATCAGCCAAATGTTGTATCAGAACGATATAGACAAAATGTTACATTTTACCAGCCTACCGTATAATATCAAAGTTGTATAGCAATGTATTTCAACTTGAGTAAGGGAGGAACGGAGGCCAGGGGACATGAACACTCTCATCCTGGTACTACTTAAACCTGTAGAATCACACAGACATTTCCGTTGATGAGAGGAGTAGAATTGTGCAGGCATAGCCTCCTAATGCATGTCATGACTAACATGGCTGTAAAAAGACAAATACTATGAGAATAAAGGAAATGGACTCAGATAAAAATGTCAAAGATGCCCATTTATCATCGTGCTTTATGCTAAGTAAATAAATACTCCTTGGTTTCCCCAAACCATAGGAAGTAAGTTTCTGTGTTTTTCAGTGATGAAATACAAAAATGAATATATTTTTAAAATCAATTAAAATTTAAACATAACTATCTAAAATAAGTTTGAAAAACAAAAGTGCTTTGAAAATTACAGAGGAGTTGAAAAATAAAAAAGTAACTTGAAAATAGGAAACATGTAAAATGCTAGAAGCAAGATCAGAACAAAAACAATATATGAAGTTAAGAGCAGATGAAGCATGAGGAAACTTTTAAAATCAGCCCTTGGTTTTGGAAAAAAATTATTAATAATCTGGAAATGATATATCTCAATTTGAGAATAAAGTAAAAAGTGAAGCACAGTAAAAGTAAAAGTGAAATACCAGGTAGGTATAAGTATACTTTCACATCTTAACATGGGAACTTAACTTGAGAGTAGATGTAAAATAAAACAGTTGATAATAGCTTTTAATTCATATAAAGCAATACATCTGGCTTTAAATTGTATCCTTCTTCCATTTCTGAGGCACTCACTAAAGGAGTTGATAGGACATTAAAAGTAATAAGTATGTAATTTCCTTAGAAAACACAGTTGTTCATTATTGAAATTGACATTATTACTTTTGCTTATTCTATGATCTCATAATGAATTCTTCAATATTAATAAAACAAGTTGACTTTTGTCCTTAAAGTAGATACTAGTAAAGAGACAAATGAAATTCAAATTTAATTTTTCATAGTATTTTCTCAATTAGAGTGTTAAGACTGTCAGTTCTGGAGGTCAGGATGAACTCCTGATTTAGATGCGTGTTACTGGATACAGGTGTGTATAACATCACATATCTTCTAAAAGTACAGAAAGTCCCAAGTCAGTTGTGTGAAATGACCACCAGGATGCTAGTTCAATTCCTGCTCCCGAGCTTGCCTTCTGCTCACTGCACAACTAGGTTCAGAACAGCCTATGGATTCTGGTTTGAACAATTTTAATAGTGTCAAGGAGATTTCAATGAACTCCAGGAAACAATGAGTAACAGTGCATTATATATGGCACTATGTATCATTTAGTTCTTATAATTAGGCTTTTATATGAATCTACTCTTTTTTC
>CABHPR010147385.1:29580-42516 GCA_902168415.1 Peromyscus melanophrys
ACACACACACACACACACACACACACACACACACACACACACACACACACGGAGTCCCAGATATAACTTGCTCAGTTTGTATAAGGTTCTTGTATGTTTTCAGCCTGACCATTTGGTATTGGATAACCAATTGGGGGGGGGGGCGGTGCTTTTCCCTAGGGTGTTTTTCTACCTCTCCCATTCCCAGTATTCTTTATTTTGTTTTATTTTGTTTTGTTTATGTAGAGTTGAAGGCTCATGGGCATTTTCCTGTTTGCTTTGGAATATCTATTCTACTTATAACCTTCTTGCCTTATAAACTCTCAAGTTCTGGCATTGTAGGCATAAGCTACCCTAACCAACTTAACTGCTCATCATTCAAAATAAAATGCTCAGAGGTGATAGTATTTATATTTATATTTCATATCATCTTTATTATAATCAATAACAAAATAAAATGGTATCTCTTATCTTAAAAATATCCTTAAAAATCACGTTTTTGGAATCCTCCATCTAAATTAGTCATATTGCTATTTTCCAGATAGAGAAATTGCTTCATGAAAGATTGGTTCATTCAGAACAACAGGGATAAAATTGAGCACACTTCCATAGTACTCAATGTAACCTTCAGAACCTGAGGTTGCATTAAGGTGATTGTGTGGTCACAAGGTTTGAAAGTAGTCAGTTTCATATACATCTGGTCCAAAGACTAGATACACAAATGATGAGTAAAAAGGTTTCCTTATAAAAGGAGTATGAAGGTTTTGAAGTTTGGTTTTGAATGTCCCTGACTCTCTTTATTTCCCCTTCTCCCTTAAAAGTAATCTATATTTTATTTTTATGGTTGGTTTCTTTTTTTAAAAAACTTACTGCTTATCAAAGAGGAAACCTATGTGATGAGCTTATAACTCTACCAAAGTTATCTGTAATAAATAACCATATCATATATCCTAAATAATGTGCTGTTGAACAATTTACCCCTGTGTAATGGATGAATTAATTAACGTTAAGTAAATAAATATCTCTGATCATAATACTGACCAAAATGAGGGGGGGGGGGGCTCTTGTAGGGGTGACATTCAGGTTGTCTGGCTCCTTTGGCAATATTAAGCTTAATCTGAACGAAACCCTCTGAGTTGAAAATCTACTTACACTTTCTTCTTTTCACTTGTCTCTGAAGTGTTCTCGTCCTCTCTTTTCTCTGAGCTAAGTCACCAGAAATCAGGTATCTGGAGCTCCCCATCTCCCAGCTCCTCTCTCTACACCCCTCCTCTCCTTCCTTACATGCTGACAATGCTCTTGCTGTGCTTTGGGCAATCTTCTGTGTCTGAGGGATGTGGTAGAGAACAAAACCATAACATAAAACACTACTGAGCTTTCCCTGCATTTGGTAATGTAAATCACACTACTTCAATTATCCCATTATATGTCCACCAATGATTCCATTGTTAACTCTATTTTATAAATGGATAAGTAAGGCTCACTACAAATACTTGATAAACAAACCTGACAAATTTGCATTTATACATGTTACAAATAAATAAAATAATTATTTAATTGGAGTTTTGCCATATGTTACTCTTTTAAGAAACACAAAATGCCTACATGTCATAGAGTAGGCAATAGATCAATGAAAATGTCTTGAAAGAGCGGTCATTTAGTTGAGGTCATAATAATAGTATAAACATGTCCAAACGAGGGACATAGAAATTTTCTCTAGACATAGACCTCGATTCAACGTCA
Source organism: Peromyscus melanophrys (assembly GCA_902168415.1). Taxonomy (NCBI): domain Eukaryota; kingdom Metazoa; phylum Chordata; class Mammalia; order Rodentia; family Cricetidae; genus Peromyscus; species Peromyscus melanophrys. Next base: position 31,303 of record CABHPR010147385.1, read on the forward strand.
TTAAAAACCATGTGATCATATTAACATTCTTCACATCACAGAAAATGTGATTCATAGTTTTGTGTGAGTCCTCTTAGGACTTGCTGAATAGGAACTGGCTTCCATCTTTGAACCTGTTTCTATCTTTCCTGTTAATATTACTCTGCCAGAACTGTGACAAAGCATCCACAAAAATAATAATAATAATAATCATCTTCTATGAAGACTTTTTTTTTGTGGTCATGGTTTTAGATGTAAAGTCCAAGGCTAATTGGTCTGGTTAACATAGGCTTCTAGTAGGCAGGAAAACAGGAAGAAGACAAAACCATTTAGGAGGCTTTGGTAGTTGTACCAGCAAAAGATAATAAAAATGGGGCTTCTGTTTGAGGCACTGCAGATGGAAAAAAAATGAAAACATCAAATAGTGTGGCTGCCTGGTGTGGATAGTAGACTGGGCCATAGTTTCATAGATGATTCAGTTTCTAACTCTCAGTGAAGTAGGGAAAATTTGGGAAGCCTTTTAAAAAAAATCAATACTTCCCCTCCCATTCCCCAAATGTCTTCCCCACAGAGCATGAGTGCACTGTGGAAACCCTCACACACCACCCTAATAGGAAAGAGTTTCAAGTCTTTACTTTTACTTTTTTTTTGGCCAGGGACTGGATGCTATATTTCAGAGATAAACTATATACTTAATGTTTTTGAGGAATGTCTTCATAGCACAAGATACCGTTTTAGAATAATGGAAGGTCAAATATCACACTAGGTTACCATACTGGCAAAGAGAAGATAATATCTGAAAGCTGATTTGGACTTGTAAAATAACATTAACTCATATCATGTATGAATAGGGTTTCCATTTTCTGCATGATTATCAAAGAACACAGGAAGGTTATATAAATCATTAAATTTGAAGTACATTTACAGTGTTGTGAATTTTGTCTGATTGCATGAGTGAAACATTCCATTTGTCTTTGAAGTTTTTTGTATTAGGTGCAAGTTGGTTTGTCATACACTCTAAACTTGGTTACTGGAGAGTCTCAAATTCAAGTTTATGCTCACAGAATTCTTGGTCATTTCAAAGTATACTAGGTATGCTTCTACATTCGTTTTCTCTCCACTCTCTAGGACCAGGAATTCAATGAAAATGGTGTGTGGTTGATATAGTATTCCCTAATAAACTTATCTGAGGGTCAGAGAACAAAACAGCTACTAGATTAGACATAGAGGCCAGAAAAACGGTAGCACACACCTTTAATCCTATCACTTGGGAGACAAAAATCCATCTGGATCTCTGTGAGTTCAAGGCCACACTGGAAACAGCCAGGCATGGTGATACACACCTTTAATCCCAGCACTTGAGATCTCATGTCTTGCTTGGGAAAGACACACACCTTTATACCTTTAATCCCAGGAAGTGATGACAGATGACAGGAAGCAAAAAGGTATATAAAACCAGGAACTAGAGGCTTTTAAGCTTTTAGGCTTTTAACAGCAGTTCAGTTTGATCCATTCAGATGACGACTCAGAGGCTTCCAGTTGAGAAAACAAGATTGGCTGAGAAGTTGGCGAGATGAGGTTACCTGTAGCTTGTTCTGCTTCTCTGATATTTCAGAATTCACCCTAATACCTGGCTCTCGGGTTTTTTTTTTTTTATTAATAAGACCCTTTAAGATTTGTGTTACCATGGTGGGATGGTACCCAGTGACTACAAGACTCAGTTTCTCTCTCAGCTGTACTCTTAACTTTAGTTTGTCCAAGTCATTCAAACTATCACAGAGTCTCCCTCTCAGAATCTGTTTCCATCTTTCCTGTTAATATTGCTGTCATAACTGTGACAAAGCATCTACAATAATCAGCTTATATGAAAAAATTATTTTAGCCATGCTTTCAGAGGTTAAATCTGTGGATTGTTGGCCTGGTAACATAGGTCTCTAGTGATATAGTACATAGTAGCTATCCTACCTAGCGGATAAAATCAAAGAAAGATATGAAAAAGGACTAAAGTCCAACTCCTTTTTTCTGAACAACTCATCCTTTAAAACTTACAGTAGCTCATAGGAACATAAGCAGAGTACCAAACCATTAAAACACAGGCCTTTTGGAAAAATTTAAATCCCAGTTACTTATATAACTAATTATAAATTTGAATCAAATAAGTAGACTTGAACAAAATGCAAATTCACTATGACCTTTGAAATAGTACTATTTAAGTCCTTGGCATTCTCCTTTCTAAAGTTGATTCCACCAAGACTTATCTTTAATCCTAGTATTTAATTAACTCTAAGGTTTTTACTCCAAGTTTTCACCACGGCCTACAATACCTTGAATTGTAAAAATATAAATATATTGTAACTTCAGAGGTTATCATTTGCAATATGACTAATTTACTAAGAATTTTTAAATAATATATTAACAAATTGGTGGTATTACTTTTCCAAGTACAAAACTAGCTGAGTAAATAATCAATTCATGCTAAGATTGCACTGGTTTATAGCTAAGATTTTTTTAGGGGGATGATCAGTGAAAACTTAATGAACTAAAAGGCAGCTTCAGGAATAATAAATCAAATAGGGAGAGAAAGAAAGCATACACACACAACGGAAAGAACAAAGCCTGTCTCTTTTTATGTGACAGTGGGCATTGGGTATCTCCAAATGAACCAGACATTACTGTGAGGATCTGGAGTGTCCTGGATTAGGGTCTTTTGTGTGTTAGGCAAGAAATTTAATATGCAATTTACATCTCTGAAAATTTCAGCTTCCATGAAGGAGGGTGATGTATGCCTACTATATATGGGCACTCCAGAGAAGATACAATCCAGTCACCATCTTTGGAGTTGGTTAGAGACATGGAACTTAAATTGTTGCCCATATTGGACTGACATGGACAATTGTACATAAAAAGTTAGGCAATGAAACAAAACTCCTTAGCAAGAAATTAAGCCCTGCAAGCTGTGTTTCATAAGTTAGAGGGTCTGTGAAGCTGGATAATGCTATAAAAGTGCTTAAGGGACACTGCATTATACATATTTTTGAAGGTTGTTAATGACATTAATATAATGGCGACGATTGGCAGGAAATAAATCTTAAAGTTGATGTAGTTTACCTTTTCTTTAAACTCTCAGAGAGTAGCACCCATCCCACCTGCTCAAATTTGTGAAATGGTATTTTAGGAAACAAAGTTGAATCATTAAGTGACGGTCTACTGCTTGGGGCAGAGGTGTTTTCAGAGGCTGTACCAATTTCTCTTGGAATATGGCTTAGTATTAATTGTTCGGTGCAAAGCAAAAGAAATATGACTCTATAGAGTCAGTCACACAATCACTTAGCTGGCTAAAAAAGATCTTTCAGAGGACTTAGGTTCCAATTCAGAACCCTGTGGTGGGCACACAGCCACCTATAATTCCAGTTCTAGAGCATCTGACCCCCATTCCTGATCTCAAAGGCACCAGGCACATATATGCTATAGATACACACATCCAGGAAGAAAAACTCAAAGATAAATAAATATAGAAAGAATTTTAAAAGTATACATATATAATTTCCTTTTATTGAAAGTAGACATTTTTTCTCACATAATATATCTTAGTAAGTTTCCCCTCTACTCCTCCCAGATCCTTCCCACCTGCCCTCCCATCCAGATCCACCCTTTTTCTGTTTCTCATTAGAAAAGACAACTGGTTCCTAAGGGATTAGAATGAAAGAAGATAAAACGACAGCTAACACATCTGAATAGGACAAAACAAACAGAAGGAAAAGAGCCTAAGAAAAGGCACAGGAAACAGATACAGATGCAGAGACCCACTCTTTCTCACACTCTGGAATCGCATAAAAACACTAAACTGGAAGCCATAATATATATCCAAAGGACCTGTGGGGTAAAAAGAGAGAAAAATATATAAATAAAATAAAAAATAAGATAAAATTTAAAAAAAAGTCCTGATATGTAATTATGAAATAAGAACCTTCCTCCAAGGATGCCACTAAGTTCATTTTCGCTTGGCCATCTAAAATGTATATTCTTACGCATAAAGTTCAGTTTCTATTTTATGCCTTTAAGACTTCAGGGCTCTGAAGCAGCCACCTCTTCAACTCTCAAATGCTGTTATGCATCGTTGGGATGACCATATCTGCTCTTGTTCATGGAGGTATCTCTACTTCTTTCTCAGTACAGGGTGGACTTACGGTAATCTCTGCCTCTGCCACCATGAAGACAGTCAAAACTTGCCTGATTGCTCCCTCTTATTTCATCTCTAGAAACATTTCTTGCTCACATGCTGATTATAAAACGTTTTTAGTGGCATGGTAATCAGTTACTCGGTACATGTATTATTATGTCATTAAATTAATCTTTAACCATAAATTAATTCCAAAATATTTCTTGAGCACACAAAGCACACCTTCTATGCTCATCTTAATAAAACATTCTACACATCCATGGATACCCCATGAGAGCTTCAGACTTTTGTGGCCGACTTTAAGGGTCTTGAGCTATCATGACAAAACTCACAGACCTCTGGCATGATTTGATATCTGATTGTCCGCTAAAAGTGCTATTAAGTATGCCTGGAACCACAGAGGAATTCTGTAGATGATAGGTATTTGAAAGTTTAGTTTGAAACACTATTTTCCTGCTACGTTATTCAAGATGAAAAAGAAAAATACCTTCCAATTCTTGCCATCGTTCTCCAATCCCGGTTCCAAAAACACAAAAGATACACAGCTGATGATGGAGTTAGCTATGTGTAGACATGTAGCAAATGATTGATATGTTACCAGTGGTTCTAATAAAAATAACCTCTAATACCAATATGTATTCACATATTTTATGCCATACTTAGGATAGGTGGTGTGATAATAAATACACGCTTTCATTTGGTCTATTTATTTGTTTTCCTTTAAGTCTGAGTCTTAGTTTATGTACTAGGGTGGCCTCAAACTCCATATTTAGCCCAGGCTGATCTTGAAGTCATAGCAATCCTGCCTCAGAGTGCTGGTACTGAAGGCATTTGTCACTGTACCTACTATAAACATATGCAACAGATAATACGGTGGCTAATTCTGTCTTGCTTTTGAATAAGAATGATATCTATTTTTAAATACAGCTTGAACTAACATAAGTAAATGGGAGGAATCTATTAAAATGTTTGTTATTATCGTGAATGTCTAGTCTATTTTATATTGTACTATAGTTAATGTTTTAAACTATTGTTAATAGCAAACTAACTTGGATAAAAAATATTAGAAATATCAAATTAAACATTTTAAACAATTACCTATAGGAAGTTAGAAAAGAAATAAACTTTCCCACTTATGATTGAATTGCCAACAGAACTATCATTGGAGAATTTCTAATTTCTTCATTACTGTGGCATAAATTTAGTATTTAAAAGCTACAAGTTTACCCAGAAGCTTAACAAAAACTGATTTGTAAATAAGCACATTTAGTTACAGGATCAAAATCGATCTTAACTAAACATCACTGGCATTTCTTCCCGCAGGAATTGCACTTCTACAAGCATTTATTAGGGTCCCTTCTTCTAAGCAGCCTTCTCAATCCAGCTAGAGTTCTCTGCCCTCTAAAACAATCATACCCACTTGTTTACTGAGACTTGTATATTCTGCTTATGAAACTGTTACTGCTTTTTATTTTCATGAAGATATTGCATAGTCATTTCATGGCAAACCAAATAAATATTTACATATTTATTTTAAAATAACATTAAATTTTTTGAAAAAAATTCTTATGATACAAAATTAAATATTTGACAAAAATATATTCATATACATGTATCTTTACATTTGTTTCTAAGACTCATTCCTAAAGGCTACCAAGTTGTGACTTACGTTGTGTATATTTGAGGCACTAGGGTTTATTTATTGTTTAAGCTCAAATAGAGTAGAATTTTCTCATTACTCTGCCAGCAGGAAAAAGATAACAAGCACTTCTAGTTTTTTTTTCGATGAATATGAAAAGACTTCTTTATGTACACACAGCCATGATTATTATAGAAACTAAAGCACAAATCCACAAAGTAGTGTATTTTAAGATGGGGATTTTCATGCACATGGTAGACTAATTACCTTCTGCAGGCTCTTTCTACCTTTCTTCCTTACCAAAAAAAAAAAAAAAAGTGATCATGTGGGAGCTTCCTGTTACTCCTAACACTGCATCACATCAAATAACATACAATGCTATTTGCAGCCTAATTACCATGCATTTTTATAACAAAACAGACTCTACCACCTGATCACCACTGACTAGTTTCCAAGCTCTGACTCCTGGTAGGTGAGTTTGGTCAGATGCTCACACAGGAGAACAACGAAAGCAAAGATACTATAGGTAATGGCATCCAGTCCTGCCTTTTTCTTCTCCAAGCAAAAGCAACCCCGAGAGTATTCCTATGTCCATGCTGTCCTTTCCTGTGACTTGCACTATCCACTTCAAGGTGTATGTTTTTACTTAGATGCTTTTATTTAAACAAGAATTTCAAAGAGGTGAAGCATAACATCACTGTACTTATATATTCAAATGACCTTTAAATTGCTAATATTATCTATCTATTCTATGCACTGTAGATACTGCAGCTTTGGACAATAACCAAAAAGTCCTTAACTTAGGAGTTTACCTTCCAGAGGGTAAGACAAATGGTAAACTAATGATCTAATGCATAGAAATGCTGAATGTAATGGTTACGACATGGGAGACTGCTGAGTGGGGAAATCATGTTCAGAGTTCACATCTTCATGTTAGGTGAGTTTTTGAAGGATTGACTGGATGAGTCCAAATAGAGAAGGAGAAACACTGTAAAGAGAAAGACAACTTCTCCAGTTGAGAAATAAGAGTTGTGGAGTTTATACGTATCAGCAGAAAAGTGATATAATCTGGAGTACAATTTGAAGATCATGGTTTTAAGGACTCCAGCTATCAAAGGATGATTTGAGAGCAGGTCAGGTTTTGAGGCAGTTGAATGTGGTGTGTGATGATCCCTGGATTAATTTACAGCATTAGGACTCAGAATAGCTTTGTTTGTAAACTTCCACCATCCTTTATTGTCCCAGAATTCTTTCTCTTCAAGATCCCCAGGGTCAGGCGGTGGTGGCACACGCCTTTTATCTCAGCACTCGGGAGGCAGAGCCAGGCAGATCTCTGTGAGTTCAAGGCCAGCCTGGTCTACAGAGCAAGATCCAGGACAGGCACCGAAACTACACAGAGAAACCCTGTCTCCAAAAAAAAAAAAAAAACCCCCACAAAAACAAAACAAAAAAAAATCCTCATTTAGTGAGTTAGCTTTAGCAACATAAAGCAGATGTTCCTAATCTATTAAACTAGCCGGGTGGTGGTGGCGCACGCCTATAATCCCAGCACTCGGGAGGCAGAGGCAGGGGGATCCCTGTAAGTTCGAGGCCAGCCTGGGCTACCGAGTGAGTTCCAGGAAAGGCGCAAAGCTACACAGAGAAACCCTGTCTCGAAAAACAGAAAAAAAAAAAAAATCTATTAAACTAATTTCGGTTATCTTTTCTGTCTTTATTTCATGAGAACTGAAATCTTTTGTTTTATATGATTAATATTTATTAATAAAAATAAATATAATGATATAAAAGATAAATAAAAGAGAGAAAATTCCAAAAAGAAGTATATGAAGTGAAATATGGCCCAAACAATGTATCTTATTTAAGAAATATATTATAATGATCTAATTATATATGAAATATATTGAATAAAATATCTAAACTTATTTAAAAACATATGAAACAATGGGGAAGGAAAACCTTATTATTTCTGGGTGGTGGTGGCACATGCCTTTAATCCCAGCTCTCTAAAGACAGAGGCAGGTGGATCTCAGTGAGTTCGAGGCCAATCTGGTCTACAAAGAGTTCCAGGGCAGCCGGGGCTGTTATATAAGAAATCCTGTATCAAAATAATCATACCAAAAATTCCCCTCATTATTGGCAATAATTTTATTTAAAAACTATGATGTAGAATCAAGCTTTAAAAGAATGTCAAATATTGTCTGAACTGAGTAAAAATTCTAATTGTTATTTTACTAACTGTAACACTTAGTATGTGGCAAAGAAGCCAGGGCTAGAGCTTGTAGGATGAGCTTCTTCATTTTGTATAAAGGAAGCCCTTTAAAATATTCTCTTAAGGTATTTCTTACCTGCATGATAGTTCATCAACTCGGGTGATAGTACACTCACTGCTTCCTTAGTGCACATATCTCTCACTGTGGCAGTGGGTGCAACAGAAGCGGCCTAATAGCCTACACTCCATACTCTTTCACACTAATATCTACAATTACCCTTAGAGGTTTTTCATCATCTTTATTCTTCTAATTATTGTACCTGTTAATCAACACATATATTTTTCTATAATATCATGTTAATTACTGACATATCTCACATTTACATAATATATTTTTTGGGACAATTTCCGTGGCAACATTTCATGGCTAATAGGGAGCAATTTGCTTTCTTTTATTAACTGCATTAAAACTTCATGCCCTAGACATCACCGACGGTAAACATTTGATTCTGCTCAAATTTAATGCGCTGAGGCATTTTGCTGTGCTGTATTAGGTTTATTTATGTGCTGTGTTCTGCATTGTTAGCTGCTAATGAGACTTCAACTCTTATTGCTCTAAGGCCTGAACACTAACCTCATTTTAATGAGTTCATTATTTGCTGTCTTCTGAAAGGAAGACAACAAATTTTCCTTTTAATTAAAGGTCAAAACACCTCTGGCAAAGAAAAGGGAAGAGGTTATCCAACCTTCTAGAAGCTGAGCGATAGCTCTTTCAGTTTTCTGAGCTAAGCAAAGTCAGTGTGGACTAGGGTAGACTGTAATATTTTTCAAGAATATAGACAGTCCATCAATCTCTAGGGACCCAAGTGCAGGTAAATTGAGGACAAATGAAAACACTACAACATGATACCCAGTATGCTAAGTCTTTGTAAAAAATGAAAGTCAGCCAAAGTAATTAAAGAGACTTTACTCTTTACCAAAAAGGGCCATGTGGATCAATACCACTGCAGGAGAAAGATTGCCATTTGCATGACAAATGAGTTATGGAGCAGAAAGAAGATATGCAATATTAATTCAGATGAGAAAAATTATTTTGACTATTTTATCATAGAAAGTGAACCAAAGGTAAATCATTTTTTAAGCAAACTGATTTTAAATAATGTAAACTATAAGAATCCAGTAAGAATACATATTTGGATGAAATAAACTTTTAAGCAGAAGCCCTTCTGGGGATAATACAGGTCCCACACAACTCTAACTCCAGGAGAAAACTGAAATGTCAGCAACATAGAACCTATCACAGGAGGAGGCATGAGCCAGTTAATTATGGAAATTTTAATAGAAATAGAATCAAGAAATATGAGTATAATAATCAGGTGGGATGTTTTTACTTTAGATATTTATGTGACTTCATTAAAAATGAAACTTCATTTTTGTGATGACATATGATATATGTGATTTACATGAGTAATGTGATGATTTTATGTTACGTTCTAGTTAAGATTTCGGTTTCTGTAGTGATGGGAGTTGAACCCAGGTTCTCATGTGTACTAGGCAAACATTCTGCCCCTGAACTGCACTAGAAATCTACAACTCAAATTGTTAGCAATATTGCTTGAATGTTTTTACAAAAAAAGGCAAAACTAACACACAGAGTGCCCATGAATCCAATACTTACTGCATTCTACATACATTAGTGGGGACCTTTGTTATAATTGCAAAGAAATGTTGATGCATGCTCAAGGTCCTTAACTTTAGTCCTTTCTTTTTCTAACGCTACTTTTCTGTCACAGGTCTCAGATGCCACTTTAAAGTTAGTTGTTACACCTTCTCTGGCAACTCTTTGATGTGAGATTCATGGCAAAAATAAAAAAAAATATAGCAATATTAGAATTAGAGCAAAAGTTAGCAGAAATGACAAAGTTGTCGTGAACACATCTATTTCCAACACCTTTTAACCTTCCCTCTTCCCATTTTTCAATATATTGGCATATTGAAGAAATGACACAGGCATATTGATATCATTATCATCATTAACCAATGTCCACAGTTTAATGTATTGTGCAGTATATTTTATAGATTTGGGTAAATGCTTAAGGTCATATAACATCCACCATTGTTTCTTCACTCAAATTATAAAGAAAATAGAGACTAGAATTTACCTATAACCTGAACTTCACTGAGCCATACTCTTACTCTCTTGGCAGCAACTGTCTTTTTGTTTTGTTCATAGGTGTGTAGCTTGAGTTTTCCTGCCTGACCCACAGTCAGGATAAATCTCTCTCACCTGCCAGTCCCACAGCCGCTCAGACCCAACCAAGTAAGCACAGAGACTTATATTGCTTTCAAACTGTATGGCCGTGGCAGGCTTCTTACTAACTGTTCTTATATCTTAAATTAATCCATTTCTATAAATCTATACCTTGCCACATGGCTCGTGGCTTACCGGCATCTTTACCGGCTGCTTGTCCTGGCGGTGGCTGGCAGCGTCTCCTTCCACCTTCCTGCTCTTTTTATTCTCTCTGTTAGTCCCGCCTATACTTCCTGCCTAGCCACTGGCCAATCAGTGTTTTATTAGCAACACATTTGCCATACAGAACATCCCACAGCACAGGTGGCCTTTTAAAATATCATTTAGTAGAATTATTTAGTATTGGTTTGACTTCTTATACTTAGAAATATTTATTACAGGTCTCTTTACTGTTTTCTGGCTGGATGGCTCATTTCTTTTTATCACAGAGGAACATTCATTGTCTGGATGAACCTCAGTTTTCTTTGTATCCATTCACCTCTTGAAGGACATCTGGGTTACTTCCCAGTCCTTGTAATTCTGAATAAAGCTGCTATAAGCATTTATATGCAAGTATTTGTATGGACATAAATTCCCAACTCACTTGGGCAAATACCGAGGAATGTATATCTAGATTGTATAATGAGGCTATGTTTAGCTTTGTAAGAATCATACAAGCTGTCTTCCAAAATAAATAAGGTTGATTGTTCTACATGCAAAGGGAATAATTCTTTGTAGAATAACAACAAAACAAAATAAAATTGACTAAAAGACAACATATGAGGACATAATGAAATAGAGTGGATGGAGATACTTGTACTATACAAATTATGGACAGAGTAAGGTAAAATGAAGTGCAATGCACAGAGATTTCCTGTGTGTTTGTGTGTGTGTGTGTGTGTGTGTGTGTGTGTGTG
>CABHPR010147386.1:0-12096 GCA_902168415.1 Peromyscus melanophrys
TTTTTTTTTTTTTTTCTTCCTTATCCCCTTCAGGAAACTGACTGTGAGACACACATCACCACATATGAGGATTTCGTAGACAACCTTAAAGGCTTTCTGTTCGACATTCCCTTTGACTGCTGGAAGCCAGTCCAGAAATGAGGCGGCCCAGGCCAGCTCGGATCCAGCCTCTCAGATTGCTGCTTTTGCTCCTGCAAAATGAGCCAGGAATGCAGGAGTTCTGCCTCGAAGGGACCAAGGGTGGGCCACAGCGACATCAGGGGGCAGTACAGACCTTCTCTGAAAATGCTGACCCTGTCACAGCGGCGGGAGACAAATGAGGGAGATTTTCTACTGATGGGGGCCAGTAATATTTATTTATATATTTATATATTTTTTAAAAATATTTATTTATTTATTTATTTAAGCTCACAACTGTATTTATTCAGGATGTCTATTACCCTAACAATAAATTATTCAAACTTGTGCTTGTGTGGTTATCTGGTTTATTTTTAAGAGGGGAGGAATTGGGGTGGTAGGTGGTGGTGGGGTGGCTCCTGAGGTAGGGAATCGATGAGGGCCAATGCTGTCATGGTCAGAGGGAGGTAAGATCAAGGCCTGGGCACAGTACTCATGCCTTGGTGGACCCTCTGGGGTTCTCAAGAGCTTCTGCTCCAGAGAAAGGACTCAGAGTTCACCAGGAAGTTGAAGTAACTGGTTCACAGACCTGGCCCAGAGAAGGGGTGTCATCCTTTCTAGGAAATAAGGGGCTTCTGGGGTTGGTGGTCACTGTCCAAACAAGTCAACCCTGGCATCCAGCAAAACTACAGTCTCCCTTTGAGACCATGGACTCTGTGCCCCTGTTCTATCCTCACACTTGGGGCCTCAACCACTTAAAGTAAATCAGCAAACAGACTAACTGTTCAGAGAAAAAGAAACCAAACCACAGGGGTCAGAGCTCAGCATATTCACCCAACTTTCCCCCAAATGGGTGATCTTAATCTTTAGCAGTCAGAATGTCAGTTTGGCGTATGTTGGGGCATAGCTATAAGGTGACACTTTTCTTAATAGGTTTTTATTTTTCCATTAAATTTTGACTCTCATTGGTATTTTCTACTAAAACCCAGAGCCTTGGGGCTAAAAGAAATGTAGTTACCCTTTCTTTGCTTGACAACCAGGCTGAAGATCTTGTCCCCAAATTGTTACCCTGTGTTTCTTCTCAGGACCACCAGGAAGTGAGTGTGTGCCCAAAGCTGGGGATTGGGCAGTGGGACCAGCCTTCTTCCTGCGGTGGCCTGAGGAAGCTGGCTGTTTAAGGTCCCTGCGGGGGCTAGGACGCAGGGATCACCCACTCATCCCTGTGCTCCAGCTTGCACAGCATGATGGCTCAGTCCCAGCCAGACATCTGCTTCAGGCAAAAAGACCATGACACCATTTGCAATTGCAAATAAAAATTCTTAGAGCAATCCCGAATCTCAGCAAAGAGAAGAATCCATGGAGCAATAAGGTCCCCCTCTGTCTTCTTCAGAAGCCATTGGTAACTGATAAGCGGCATCTACATTTCCTTAGACTCATATGCCCATATGTAGGTGCCCTTCCACTGAAATGCTGTCAAGCAAGCCAAGCATAGATTTACTGTGAGTCACCTCTGAGACTATGCATCTGTGTATGTTCCTGACTTTTGTACTTTGGGGGTCAGAAAGCCATTGTGCCCCAACAAAGGTAGCTGCCATTGGCTCTCCAGAAAAATCACACGACTCTTTGTGCTGATATTGAGCAAGAACTGTCTGAGGACTAGAAGACATACCACATAGGTCTGACTTTCCATCAGTCCCCACACACTCATGCCTGTGACCCTTCATGACCAACTTCTCTTATTTGTGGGGCTACTTCAGTAGACCCCAGAACACTAGTAAGGTAAGAAGCGTCTAACGCCTTTGACCTTTATGACCACAGCTGAATGGGGAGAGAAGGATTGCCTTGATCAGCAAACAGGGTGGAGATAAAAATGAGAAATGCTGAGGATTGGGGAATAGAATCTCTGGCTCAGTCAATAGATGAGCCAGGGGCCAAGTGCCGAACTTTGCCAGGCTCTCCAGACACCATCCCAACATAGCCATTCCAAGGGGAGATGAAAGTATCCGTTGCCTCCACTGCATAGCCTGCAGGATCCACAAGTCTCCCGTAAGGTCTTTGGTCCAGGGTGAGCAGGGGTGGGTGAGGAGGGTGTCTGCTAGTATTCTGCGGTGCAGGCCCACCACCCCAGTGCGTCTACCCCTGTTTCAGGAGCTTTGCTATGGAAAGTTTACAAAGGACTTCACCTCTACCCTGAGGGAGCTGTCTGGTAGATATGACAAGCAGGACCCACACTCAACAAAGATTTACAAGGACATGAAACTCCACACAGAAATCTGCATAAAGCTGGAAGTTGCTGCTTGCTTTTCAGGGAACCTGAGACTCCATTTGCTTGCACAACAGCATGGGATCCAGAGAGACAGAGGTCTTTGAACACTACTTGCCTCCTCCAAGGTAGGGGATTCAAGCCATACAGGTATCCTTTGGGATCATCTCAAAGCCAAAAGAAATCTCCTCATTGACAGGTTGGAGAATGGGGAGTAGAAAACTGTACAGAGTTGGAGGGGGGTCAATTCAAGGATATTTCTGGGGGCCTCTGCCTGTGTCCTACCCAGGATCCATGTGGGGCAGGTCTGAGACAGGTCAAATAGGTTGGTCACTGACTTAGCTGAACAAAGGAAAACCAAGCCCATTCCAGGTTGCTACACCCTTGAGGCCTCTTCTGAACTGAAGAGCCCCTTGGGGAGCCTTGAGGAGACTGCAGCATGGGGGAACATGTAGAGACACGACTGAACTCTTCTCTCTTTGCCCTCTGCTTGCACGGTCCCACGGACCCCTGTTTGCTCACCCTTGTGACCTTATCTGGGATAGCACGTGGGATCTGCATCACATTCTTTGCTTCCTTCCCACAGCTCTGGTCCTCAGACTCTAGATCTCAGTGTCATAGGTGGTTCCCTACTCTTGCTCAGACAGAGGGGGGGGTGGGGGGGGGGGGCGTGGGGGGTGTCTCCCTGAGTTACTTCCCCGTGACTGGGAAGGCAAGTTTCCTTTGTTTTTTTTTTCCTGTGAAGAAGATGATTTTAATCATGTGTTCCTCCAGGCTTCAGATCCACCAGAGGACTGCACTACTGAGCAAAGTGATTTCTCGAAGTTCAAGGAAGCCTTAAGAAGAGTGGTCAGCCGGGCGGTGGTGGCGCACGCCTTTAATCCCAGCACTTGGGAGGCAGAGGCAGGCAGATCTCTATGAGTTCGAGGCCAGCCTGGGCTACAGAGTGAGTTCCAGGACAGGCGCAAAGCTACACAGAGAAACCCTGTCTCGAAAAACAAAACAAAACAAAACAAAAAAGAAGAGTTGTCATCTCCATAGAAGCATGGAAATCATGTCAGAAGACCAAGGGCAACTTCTGGGGCTCCATCTTTTCCTGGGGTTGGAGCTGAAGGAAATGGGGTTGGAGGGGTCTCAGAAATTATTTGCAATGGGTAGAGAAGGGATGGGAGTCTGGTGCTGGGCTGGGAGACGAGGCTGTAGGTGGGCCATAGTGGAGAATACCTGAGACTACACATCTGTAACTCATCTGTTAGCTCCTGCTGCTTCAATAAAGCCTGAGTGTGAAAAAACTGGGTACAGCCTTGTCTGGGGCCTCATGGACTGGGAGGGAGAGGAGGAAGCATGAAACACTTTCATCATGGAGCACTTGACCTGGGGTCCTCCACACAAGAAGTACTCCTTTGACTGCTTCCTGTTCCCTCATCTGATCCAAATCTGATCTTTTCCCAGAAGCCCCTTCTCAGCCCAATACCTACCCACCTCCGAGACCCAAGCATAAAACACGAGGCTTATATCACTTCCTCCCTTGTTCTCAACTACGGCTCCTGGGCAGCTCCACAGATCCACCTCCACTTGTCCCTGACCCAGAGTGGGGCCAGGGGGACTCTCACGCTACCTACTGAAGACTAGGTATAGTGTAGGACTTGGTCAGAAAGGATGTCCACAGAGCTCAGGAATCCTTACACCCCCAGCTCTCCCAGCACCAGAAGAGGGTTATCTACCCACTGAGTAAAAGCCCCTCATCTGGCCTATATAACACTTCCCAACACACCCTCCCAACACTTCCTGGGTGTCTGGTATGACATCTTATCTTTGACCCTTAACACTTTCATCTCTCACACCCACAGCCAGTTTTGCTTAGGTCTTGAAGTACTGGCAGATAGAACTCCCAAACTCTAACCCCCCACCCTCAATACCAACCCTCCCCCTAATCATTTGGACAGTTCATTGGGGATGCCTGGGATTACCCTACAATTCAAACAGCTTCTCACAGCCCAAAGCTCTGAGACCAGAGCTTCAACAAGCTGGGTAGAAAAGGCTCTGTGTATCCTGAAGTGCAATTATCTGTCATGAGACAATACCTGCCTATTGACAGGCTGTGTCCAGCTATGGAGGCCATCTACACACCTGTCAATGGACTCTGGGGCCACAACTTCTCATCTCTATCTGGAGATACCAGATACCACAAAGGCTAGAGATCAGAAATGGGCCCAGGCAAAGTTGTCTAGGTATCTCAGAACACAGGAGACAATTCTGTGGCTCTGGGTCAGGTGTCAGGGGCTGCTGCAGGGCCAGGGGCCAAGGCTGGTTTCAGCTTGGAGAAAGATGTGGTCTGGCTCCTAAAGGCTGTGAGCTCTTGAGTGAATGGCATGGATACTCAGCATTCCTAAGGCCATTCCTCTGTAACTAGCAGTCAAATCTGGCTAGGGCTGCTGGGACATCCTTCCAGGACCCACTCCTTTATGTCATTAGCTTCCTGTGAGTTGGTGTATGGGTTCCCTGACCTTGAACTCCTGACAAAGCCTGAGGCACCTGTAATGGAATTGGGAACTTGTCACCTCCACTGTTTGCTAAGTGACCTTGGATGAATCCCTTAGTCACTTAGCTACAGAGTTCACAAAGGTAGGATGAACTTCAGCACTGGTGGCCACACCTCAGCCTGAGTACAAGGGCTTCAGTCAAGCTGAACATCAGGCTCACTCAGGGGACACTGAGGTCAGAGAGACTAACAGCATGTGGAGCTGGGAAGGCACAGGTACAAAGGGGATGAACTATCCCAAGTCCTTAGTCAAAGTCACCAGACAGCCACCCATGAAGAGACAGGCCCTGCAGTGAGGGTCTCTTGGGTTTTCTATGCTCCACAGTTTTCCCTCTAGGTAGGCTCAGCTCTGCATGTGGTGGTGGGAAGTATCCTGGGGCTGCACACATACGGGTACTGTTCCCGAGAGCCGTGCATCCGAGTCCACAGCTCCCTGTACTTGAGTTTAAGAAGACATTGCTCTAGTGAAAAGCTGGGACTCTGGGATGGATACTCAGTCCACAAAACATGGCCTTGACCTGACATGGTCTGGGTTAAGCCCCGGGCACTTCCTTTCACTAACAGGCCAGGGACCAGGATGAGATTGTAGCTTCTGTAGGCAGCACCCAAGAGTAGACCTGGCTCTGACGAAATGTGTTTGGCTTCTTTGAGCCCATCTCGAGAGCCCAGGAGGGACAGTAGGGTTGGCTGGCTGAGAGACAGACTCATCCACTTATCCTGACTTTCTAGAATCCCGGAATAGCCCCACTCACCCCAGAGGCCTCCTGGGTGTTTTTCCTCACAGTTATCAACAGGACTCTAAGAAATCCATGAGAGCAGCCATAGGAGCCTTGCTCATGATGGGCCTGAGAATTGGACCAGCCCATAGACAGCCCCATGCAGTCTTTGAACACAGTGTGGTCACAGAGAGGTAACACAGGAGGGAAGATTCACTCACAAGAAGGGACAATCTGTCTGTCTAGGATACAGAATAATAGACTCTACAATGGCTAGTCTTGGTTGCCAACTTCATGCCCGGGGAAGAGGAACCTTAACTGAGGAATCGTCTCTCTCAATTTGCCTGTGGGCATATCTATGGGGTATTTTCTTCATTGCCCATTGATGTAGGAGGTCCCACCCCAGACAGATGACGCCAACTCCTGGCCTGGGCTGAATAAAAAAGGTAACTGAACAAGCCAGTAAGCAATGTCGTCTCTGCTCCTGTTTCTGCCTTGGATTCCTTCAGTGATGGACTTCAACCTGTAAACAGGATAAACTCCTCTACCAGGTTGGTTTTGGTCATGGTGTTTATCACAGCAACAGAACCCCAAAGTAGAACAGACACCAGGTTACCATGGCAACTCGGAAAGGCTGCTGTGAAAGGCCCAACATGGTACCCACGCTGAAGTGACCCCACATGGGCCAAGAGATGGAACTGGGACAAGATGTGAGGAAAGGCGAGAAGAGACCTTTCTCCATGACTGCCTGGGGAGAGATGCTGTGTCCAAGGTCAGTAGACGTCACCAGATCACCTTCCCTTTGCTCATAGTAAATTTGCATTTTCAACATCCCTGCATAGCATCTGAAGAGTCCCCAAATGAGATGTTCAGCCAAGATGCTGAGGTGAGCTTGCAATGGCTAATGTAATAAATCCTCCCAAAGGACTGGGGCAAGAGACAGGACGCCACTCAGCCTGGCCACTGAGGAGGTTAATCGGCTCTTCACTGGTAGTAGGCAGCACCATCCTTGGAGTGTACCTGGAAGGGGAGCAAGGTGTCATTTGGCGTCCTCAACCTCCCCACCACCAGAATCTTAGGTGCTGACAGCCCTCAGGCTGCCCATGTGGCCTGTGGCACAAGGCCCTAAATGTTCTGGACTGGCCCTGGAAACCAGGTGTGCTGTGTTCCTGAGCCCCTTCTTGTGATTCCTGGCTGCCTGCATATGTAGGTGTTTGGTGGCCTGAGTCTGTATGAAGGAAGTGGAGGACAGGGTAAGGAAGATGACTTAGTGGGTAGAGTGCTTGCCATGTAAGCATCTGGGCCCAAGTTTAGATCCTCAGTGCTCATGTAATAGGCTGAGTATGGTGGTGGGAACCTCAAACCCAATACTGGGAGGCAGAGATAGGAGAATTCTGGGGACTCCTGGCCAGCCAGTCTAGCCAATCAGACAGCTTCGTGGTCAGTGAGTTACCTGTCTCAAAAACTAAGGTGTAGAGTGACATCGAATATCAACTTCTGGCCCTTACTTGACAGTGCGCGCGCACGCATGCACACACACACACACACACACACACACACACACACACACACACTCACACACAGCAGAGGCAGGGGCACAGGGACCAAGCACAGACTGTATCCACACAGCTGCAGGTTTGTGTTGAGGCACATGTCAATCATTACGGATCCAGCAGTTCCTCTCCTGGAACCTTCCACACTGTTTCAGTTAAGACATATTGGGTTGATTTTGCTCCCTGGCCTCATGTTTCTTATATGTGCAGTGGGGTACAGGCATGAATGGAGGGACCCCAGCCCCAGCCAGCCCACCCTGACACAAGAGAACCAGAAGCTGTAGTGACTGAGAGAGAGAGAGAGAGAGAGAGCCCAGTGCAGGCAGCAGGGAGGCCACACACTCATGGCACACAGGGCTGCTGAGTAACAGCAGGCCCGAGGATAGGGACTTGGCCCAGGGCAGACTTTGGGCCTACATTCTCTAGAAGCTCCCCACCTTCACACCTCAAAGAGATGGGGACTTACTCAGAATAACATAGGAGGTGAGCCAGACAGAATTCTTAGCCTGGCCCATAGAAGCCCCCTGGGTGGGCCCTCAGGAGGGCTGCTGGGTGCAGGCCTCGCCTTCACAAATGGATGACCAATTTCCCTACTGTGAAGAGACCCTGAGACCCGAGCTGCCCGGAAAGCTGCAGTTTCAGGGGTATTTTTCACTGTGGTTTGAGATGTGAGGAGTGAGACAGTTTCATGTTGCTGCCGCTGATGTTATCACCAAACTGACTGGCTCTGTCAACCTGTAACAATTAACAGCGGCCCTTTCCCTTTCCCTCTGAGGGACCGTGAGCAAGCAGCCCAAGGCCTGAGATCAGTGCCACCTGGGCCTCATCCCGGGGGAAAGCTGGCCTGCTACACACTGCTCTACATGTCGATTATCAGTGTACAATCAAGTCTGTAAAATGTGCACAATTTAGACTTTTCACAAATATACACGTCCCTAGAACCAACATCCAGAGAGTAGAACATTTCCCAGCAGGCACTAAGTGCCTCCACTCTCCCATCATGAAACAGTTTTTGCTATTCCTGGACTTCATTTCAGCGGAAGCCTGTGTTCATATTGTGTTTTGGGTCTGAGTTCCTATTGCCATGCAGTATCACATTATACAACCATCCCACGATTTACTCAATTTTAATTTTTTTACGCTTACTTATTTAGTGTGGGAGGATTACATGTGTGCCACTGTGGAGTCAGAGACAACGTGTGGGAGTAGGTTCTTTCCTTCAACCATGTGGGGCCTGGGGACGGAACTCAGGTCTTCAGGTTTGGTGGCAAGCAAGCCATCTCACCAGGCCAACTATCTCACAGTTTATTTCTCCGTTTTACTGTCGATAGACAGTTAGTCTGTT
This sequence comes from Peromyscus melanophrys, assembly GCA_902168415.1. Taxonomy (NCBI): domain Eukaryota; kingdom Metazoa; phylum Chordata; class Mammalia; order Rodentia; family Cricetidae; genus Peromyscus; species Peromyscus melanophrys. The sequence goes on from CABHPR010147386.1 coordinate 8,537, forward strand.
TCCACCTTCAGCTAATAATAAAGTCACCTTGGGCATTCTGTACGTGTGTTTGGGTCCTTAGTGTTACCGCTTTTTGTTTTTTTTAATTCTGAGTTTGGTGTGGAACTGCTGGTCACAAGACATGCGTGTTAGGTTTAAGAGAGGGCACTAAACATTTTTCTAAGGCAGGCTTTGAGAAGCAAGATTTTTTGGCTAGACACTGCTTACCCATCTCCAACATTGGGTCTCCTCTCCTTTTTACAGGTTGCTTCCCAAGCACTTATTATCACTAGGAAGGTTCCCCTCCACTGTCCATCTTCTCCCGCTGTCAACATTCTGACAACTCCAACTGTCAGGAAACAAAACACAAATCTGATTGGACCCTAACTCGTTTTCCTGGGGCCACAGGCCTGCCCTGGGAAGCAAGACTTACAGGCCAAGTTGATGTGTACACAATGTCTAGAGACAGATTAGGTGGTTTATGGTTTGCTAGTGCCCATACCCACCCTTCCAACCTCATGGCTAGGAAGATGCTACCTTCATTCCCGATACCTCCCTATGGGAGGTCAAAAGGGTTCATATAGGGTCCCTTAACATGGATATGAGTGATTGCCAGGACCTTTGTGTGACCTTTGTTGATGAGATTCAGGCCTCAGAGCCTCTTGGGAGGCTCCAGGAAACTTAGCCTGCTTCTATCCTATGTAGAGAGACCATGCCAAGGGACAGAGCCCCTGGGCACAGTCCTGGGTTCCTCTTGGGAGGCTGGTGGTCACAGTCCTCTGTCAGTGCCCTACTGTGTCCCTGGCCTCATTTACCTCTGCCTACTTCTCTCTGTCCGTATGGCCTTACTCCAACCCACGTCACAGATGCATGTACCGCAGACTTTCAGAGGCTCGCACCTCTCATTCTCCTCTCCACAGCCGCCGCCCATTAATTCACCCTGGAAGTATTTATAAATGCCTATGGAATATCAGGAACCATGGCAGGCACTGTGGGACTCTGAACCCTGGAGGCGTTCACATTTTAGGGCACTGCCACACTGGGTTGCCTGCTAACTCAGGGTGAGCGCTGACCTGGCATAAGACACTGCTCTCCCAGTGTGGCCCCCACAGTCTCACTGCTTACCCCCCTGTCGCCTCACATTAGCCCTGAGCCTCAGAACACAAGCCAGCCACAGTTCTGCTCACCAGCCCTCCTGCCTGGAATGTACTCCAGCCAAGTAGCTGACATCTGGCTCCTAAGAAGACAGAGTAAGATCCAGGGAGGTGAGGAGATGCCCCACTGGGTACCGCTTCCTCAACATCCACTCTGGAGCTTGTTCCTGGTCCCAGAGGTGAGCTGTCACCTGCTTTTCTGGGGATGAGGGGTTTCTGCCCTATCCCTCAGTCTGAGGAGGCTCTCACCCTCTAGGTTCCACATATGGCTATTTCCCAGTGAGGAAATAAGCCTTTCCTTGCCCCTGATTCGAAGAAACACTCACAGATCTTAGGGAAACGGGGCAGGAGAGGTAATGTAAAGCTTCCAAGGTTTAGAAAATGCTCTTTGTGGGTTGGTAAGATGGTTCAGGAGGCAAAGAGGCTTGCTACCGAGCATGACCACTGGAAGTCAGTTCTCCAAGATCCATGTAGTGGAAGAAGAGAACCAAAGATGTCCTCTGACCTCCACACGTGCACTTCGGTGTGAGTGAAAAGTAAACAGAAGGTGGGGGTGGGGGGGATACATTTAAAAAAATTTTTTTTAAAGAAAGAAAATGTCCTTTGGGGCAAAGCCTCCCGGGAGCTCTGAAAGTGTACTAGAACACAGACAGGATGCTGCTATCCACGTGAGAGGTGAGCCAGGAGGATGCTCTGGGCCCGGAGCCCACAGCTAGCTCTTTTCCCACTTAGTGGACCTGGGAACCACCTCAAAGGAAGCAGCAGGATGGAGAGAAGCCCAGCTCTTTGGCAATCTGTCACACTTCCTCCAGCCCAGAAGCTGGGGCAGCCCCAAGCTCTCCTGGCACCTGCCCAGTCTTTTCCTCTAGCCATGGTGAGGTCATGTGCTGGGAGGGGTGGCCAGGGAGACAGCAATTGCTCCTAGGGCCATAGCTCCAAGTCAGAAATGACATAACAACAGGATAACTCACCATCCCCTTTCTCCCCACACCCTAAGAAATCCCGACTTCCAGTCCAGGTCCCTTCCCCCACTGGGTTCTCTCCAGGCACTTTCTGATGGTCCTTTTCAAGTCCTAAACAGAAGCAGTTCTATATTCCATCAAGCCTTGGGCCAGGGCTGTGGATCTGATAGACACTAACACCCCACCCGTGGACTCAACTTCCCCTTGAAGTGCATCCCAACCAATGCAGAAATAAGAGGGAACTACACACCTCTGCTTGTGCCTGGGTCATGGCTACTCCAAAGATTCCTGTGCCTGTGGGCACCATGGACAGACAGACACCGGAGCTCTGGGAGCAAACTGAAGGGCCATGATCTAGGACTCCCAGCGAAGATGAGTCCTCATGGTGGGAAGGAGTGTCTTCCCTTAGAGCTCACAGGTTGAGGGCCCATAAGTCATAGGGAAGCAGACAGATGGACATCAAAGGTCCATGAAAGCGAATGAGAAACAAATAAATGGACAGATAGATGGACATGATTGACAGCCAGAGCTAGAAGGGTCAGATAGAGAGACCAGTTGGGAACTTGGGCAGTGACTTATTGAATGACAGAAAGGTAGGTCATGAGACAGAGAACTTCTAGCATGGAAGGCGCAGCTGAGAGAGGAGGTTCCTGAGATAGCTGGAGTCACAGCTCCATCAGACATAGCAACAGGTATCTTGTTCACAGTACCCCTTCCTCGCCACACCCAAGAAATCTCTGATGGAATGATCTCTCGCCTCTAGGTCCTTTCTCTCGCTGGGACAGTTTGGGGCCTGGGCACCGTTAATAGATGACAGTTCTGTCTCTGAACACAGAAGGCTCAAAGGTTTCCATTTGGACACAGTGATCAGATACACTGAGACTCTTGGCGGCTCTTCTATCCATGTTTGCAATGCTCCCCGACAAGTGCACATACATGCTCGTGCGCGCGCGCGCGCACACACACACACACACGTATGTGTTAAATTCAGGATCCAGTTGCCTGTCTCAGGCTGGGTTCTCTGGAGACTGGACTCTAAGATGAAGACCAGTATGTTTATGGGAAGGAGGGGAGGTAGCAGGAGTAAACGAAGGAGAACCCAGTCTGCAAGGCAGTCATGACAAGTATCTCAGCTGACCCAGGGAGGAATTCCAGAGCTGGCACAGCCTGCTGGTTTCCCTGTGACAGGGTGAGGAAGTAGAGCCTGTGTGTCTTTGTGTTGATATGGAATTGGATGTAAGTTGCCCGTGGAAGGAGGCATGACCTCACATGTGACAATTTTCTTCAGCTCAGGAAATTCCCAAGGAAGAATGGCTGCCAAAAACTGTCGTCTTCCAATAGAGCCTGTAAACACGGACACGCTCTTGACGCTCGAAGGACATTCTGGGTAACATATTTCAGTACCTACTGCAGTCTACTCCACTTCCTTCTCTCTCTCTCTCTCTCTCTCTCTCTCTCTCTCTCT
>CABHPR010147386.1:12196-29604 GCA_902168415.1 Peromyscus melanophrys
AAACAAACAAACAAACAAACAGAAGGAAAAGAGGCCAAGAAAAAGCACAAGTATCAGAGGTCCACTCATTCGCACACAAGAATCCCATAAAAGCTCTAAACTGGAAGCCATAGCATATATACAGAGGACCTGGCGCAGACCCATGCGGGCTCTGTGCACGCTGCTTCAGTCTCTCTGAGTTCACATAAGCTTTGCTCATGTTCACTCAGACGGCCTTGCTTTCTTGGTGTCCTCCACCCCCTCTGGCTCTTACACTCTTTCTGCCTCCTCTTCCATGGAGTTCCCTGAGCCCTGAGGGGAGGGATTTGATGGAGACATCCCATTCAGGGCTGAGTGTTCTAAGGCCTCTCACTCTCTACATATTGTCTGGCTGTGGGTCTTTGTATTTTTTCCCATCTGCTGCAGGAGGAAGGGTCTCTGATGATGGCCGAGCAAGACACTGATGTATGAGAATAGCAGTTGTCATTTATTGCTAATCTTTTTTTTTTTTTAGAACAATATTATTTGGTTTTACCCTAGCCCCCAAGGTGATCTAGTCTCTGGTTCATGGTCACCCAAGCAGTGTTGGGTGTGGGTTCCATCTCTCGGAGTGGGCCTTAAGTCAAATCAGATATAGACTGATTACTCCCACAAGATTCACGACACCATTGCATTAGTGTATCTTGCAGGTAGGACACCACTGTAGATCAAAGCGTTTATGCCTGGTTTGGCATTTATGTTTCTCTTTCGAATCACACAAAATATCTTCCTGTACCTGGAATGTAGGGGTGAAGGCTCCATGTAGGCACCAGCTCCACTTCTCCAGGTTCGGTAAGTTGTGTGGGTGTTGTCTTCAGCAATGGGGCCTTGCTGTCAGTTTGTGGAGAGCAACCTATAGTCTTGGCAACAGCCTGGGTTGTTTGGGGATTCCCATGGGACCCTTTTGGCTAACAACTCAATTAGATGTAATCTAATCCCAGTACTGGAAGCTTCATTTGCTGACAAGAGAGAGCCAGTTGGGACTCTGTCTCCTCCATTATTTGGCAGCTTCATTTAGATTGCCTTCATACACACACACACACACACACACACACACACACACACACACACACACACACATGCACACGCACGCATGCACACACACATAATTTTTTAGGAAGTTTCTATGGTATTTGGTTTCCATATTACCCCTCAAGTGGCCCTTCCTTCAGCTGTATCTCCCTATATTCTCTCTCCTTGCCCCTGTCTCCCTCCCCCTCCCCACTTGATCCTCCTTTTCCAACCCCCCCCCCATCTAGAACTATCTATTCTATTTCCCTTTCCTAATGAGATCTGTATGTTCTCCCAGTCCCTCACACTTAGGTTCACTTCCCATAAGTCCCAGAATTCCAGAGCCGCACTATTGACAACTGCCTAAGTCCTAACCAGCAATGTTTTCAAAGTGTCATGATGCAAGTACTCTGTCACCAGGTTTCAAGTTACCAATGGCTTCTAAACAGCCTGGCAGAAATTCAACAATGGGCTCTCACACTTAAGTAGCTACCCCAGCACATCTGCGATGTCATTGGCCATCTCTCACTGGGGGAATTGGAACAAGGAAAGTTGGTAACGAATTAGAGCGGATCACATGGCCACCACAGATATCAATCATTTCCTCTTCTGCTCTCTATTCCAACTTCCCTTCAACCTTGGCACCGGTCTTCATCTGGCCCCTTGCTGGTGGCATCTATGAGTTGTCTGATCCCAGGTCTCCTCTCATCTCAAGGTGAAGTTGCCAAGTAGAAAAAAGAAATACTGGGAGCCTGGGAAGTTGGCTTTACCAACTTAAACTGCTTGTCACATTTATGTAAGGATCTGAGTTCAAATCCTTGGCAGCCATGTTTACAAAACAACAACAACAACAACAACTTTACAAAACCCCGGCAAGTATGCTGACACGTGCCTGAATCTCAATGCTGGGGAGTCAGAGACAGGAAGACCCTGGGGGTCGCTGGCCAGCCAGTCCAGCTGAATTGGTGAGTTTCAGGTTCAGTGAGACTTTGTCTCATGACACAAAGTAGAGGACAATTGAAGAAAACATTTGACATCACCCTCGGGCTTCTACAAGGCGAGCGTGCGTGCATGCATGCATGCGTGCGTGCGTGCGTACGTGCACAATACATGTACCAAAGTCCTGAAGTCCTGAAGCTGATCACTTGGGAGAGGAGATGCATTTCTCTTACTCCCACTGTGCAGCCTGATCTCTTCCTTTTGATCAGTGTAAGCACCCCCACCTAGATGGTGACTCTTCTCTCCCTGGGCAGAAGGAAGTTGAAATGCTCTGGCAGCAGCGTTCACTATTGTCCAACAGGATTCTTGCTTTGGCCTTCAATGGAAATACTTCTTCTCAGGGAACCAAGACCACAGAGCACTGATGGGAGGCAAAAAACATTCCAAATGGTTCACCAGGGATGATCCTATCAGGGACCATTCCTGCTTCTATTCCAAGATGCTTGTTTATGGCCTGTTACAGTGTTTAATTAACAGTAAGAATTGTGTCCTTGAGGAGCCTATGATCCTGTAAAATGTCACTTCCAAGTTCTTCTTCCATGATGACTTCCATTGGTCATTGCCCAACATGCTATCAGACTGACAGCATTTACGTGGTGGGGTCTGTGGGGAGCAGCGATTCCATGGTTTCGGACTCTCACCTTCAATGCTGATGTATTCTGTGGAGTCCTATACTAGTAGATCAAAAACTCTGAAAGGCCCTGGACAGTGGTGTTGTCTGAGTCCCTGCAGGGAAAGGCAAATCTGCCAAGGGTTGGACTGATCAACTGAGGCTTTTCCTGAGGCTCTGATGTATGGAGAAGGAACACACTTGGCAAAGCCAGGGATCGCCTGAGGCCAAGGCCTTGGGAGTTTGTCCCTGAGGCCTTGATGAGTGGAAAAGCAACTGTGTTCCTTCTGTTAAACCAGGAATGTTCTTGGACAGAGATGGTAATAGCTTGTGACTTCAGATCAGGAGGACCCAGACCTTACTACCATATGGGGCTATGGTTATCAGTCCCAAGGCTGCTGCTGTGTGCTCTGTCTGTAATGTTCTTGAGATAACCCTGTGTTTCCCCTAGGCAACACTGTTTGACTCAGTCCCATTTTATGCAGTTTCTGCTATCTTCATCCCATTTCTCCTATGGAAATAGTATATAAGATGCTATACTTCTTAATAAGCTTGCTTGGCCTAAGGCATAACTTTGGCAAGACCTGATCCCAAACTTACCTGTCTCCTTATCTTCTGATCCCCTGGTCCCCTTTCCCAGGACCCTGTCCCTGAAGAATGACCTTTTGGTCCAGGTCACAAACCCATATCTGGAATGCATGTTTATCTTTTAAAAATGACTCATTGACTCTTCCAGGTTATAAGAGGATAGAGCTAGTTAACTAACAACCACATGGTTTATTAATAACTTCAAAATCCAGTATTGTATCTGCATGTATTTATGCATGTGTGCATGGTCCTCATTAGTTGGCATTAAAGGATCACTCATGAACTGATAGGTATGAGACAGGAGGAAAGTTTGAGTGTCATGAGATGGACAGTGCGGGGCTTGTATGACTTGTACTATCTCCAGTCCTGTTGATGTTGAGTACAAGTGTATTATCTCTAGCTTATGATCAACTGTTGCTGCACTCCAGTTTTCGAGGAATCTACTCTGAGTAGTTCTTGCTGTATAGACACTTCATCAGGCCTTCTAAATTCACCAGGGTTCAGCAGTCTGATAGGTGCTGTTTTCCAAAAGGTGTATAATCTCCAATATAGATGTGGATGCTTTTTAGCATAGAATCATATGTCTTTGTGGCCCACATGTGGAACTATTTGAACCCTGGCCTGAAAATACTACTGAGATCTTTCCTGCCTGGGTGCCTACCCAAAGGGGGCAGGATTTTATGTAAATCCTGCCAGGTGTATGGGTCAGAGTAATAACCTCAGGTTATTAACCTCTATAATAGGTTACATCTGCCACTCCAGAAGGCATGCCACAGCTGTTTTTTCTTCAAGAAGGGAAGCACAAGATGTCATAATTTGCCACGTACTTCTTGGGAAATTTCCTGGCATGATCCCGGATCCATGATCATGATCTCTAAACAGCTTACTGATGTGATAGCTTCTGGTGCCCAAAGGGCTCATCTCCTGGTCTGCCTATGCCTTGCTGTAGCTAGCTGGTCTAATGTTATTGATAGGCCAAACCAGTAGGATATTATAAAGGATGTTCCAGAAAGTTCAGGCCTCTAGAACCTTATAACAAAGGTCAAGAGAATCAACCTTGCCTGAGAAATGTAAGCTTCTTTGTCCCAAGGAATGCAAACCACATCCAGCATAGAATGAAAAGAATAGTGTCACCAGACCAGGGGCCAGCTGCCCCATTGCCTAAGGCCAGGTTCATACACTGTGGCAAAGACACGCTATCTGGGAAGTATATTGATACAACCTTGGCTACACTTTGATGGATAGGTACCAGCCCATCCACCGTTCTATTCCAAGACCGATCAGGATCTTGATGGTCAATGAAGTGAGATGATGCTACGGACTCCCCTTTTAGATCCTTAATGATGTCACTGACTGCTGCCAATACCTCCAAGATAGGCTGTTGTTTTTTTTATTTCTTTCTTTAGCTAGAAGAGGGAGAAAATTTGGAGGCTTCCACTTAGCCCTTACTATATAGACCACAGCCCAATGTAGAGGCTGTGCTAATCACCAAATGTATTTACCCTGTTACGTTACTGGGAGGGCCTATGACCTGGCAGGTGGTTCGAGTATGACTCCAGCCAGGAATCCACTTCTTACTCAGCCCACATATATCTACCCACAGCTCAAACAAGAGGGTTGTGATACCATGACAGTCTCCAGGTAATAATGTCAACTCAACCTCTGTGCTCTGTGGTCCTCAAAATGTTTGGCCATCCCCCCTTTTTTTATGAGCATGTATGTATACCTAGGTGAATGACATATGTCCCCCTGGCACATGTTCATGCCTGCTTGCTGTGGTTGTATAGGTCTGCCCTTCATTCAGGGAGACCTGGCTGATTCTTTAACCAAAGGGGACATTTGCCGAGGTGTCTGGACTGATTATCTGCTCTTGCCTCATTCCTGCTGCTGTAGTCAAAAAACAAAACAAGCCGGACAGTGATGGTGCACGCCTTTAATCCCAGTGCTCAGGAGGCAGAGCCTTTTTTGCTCCTAAGCAAAGCTCTCTGCAGGCCAATATCTACAATAGGACAGGTCTTCAGAGAACTAGCATCACTATTAGTGATGGGATGACGGGATTCTGAAATAACTACGGATGATGGTATGTAGCTCAATTATAGCTGGCAAAGTTAGAGTGATAGCAGCGAGGGCCTGACTCACAGCAAGCTATGAAGATGGTCCATGGAACACAGCATCCTTAGCATCAAAATAGATGAGACCAACAAGTAACTGTTCATTCTTTTTTTAGTTTTATTTACTTTTTTATGTGAATGAATGTTTTGCCTGTATGTATGTATGTATGCATGTGTGCTGTGTGCATGCCTAGTGTTTGTGAGAGTCAAAAGAGGGCACCGGGTTCCCTGGGACTAGAGTTATGAGCATGAGTTATTGTGAGCCACCATGCAGATGCTGAGATTTGAACCTGGGTCCTTGACACCACAGAGCCATCTTTCCAGCTCCCAAACTACTCATTGTTTGCAGTCAAAAGAATCAATCATGGATGGTGTGATAGTTAGTTTTATTCTTAAACCACCCTGGAGGAGAGTCCCAATAAGGGATTGCTCAGATGAGGTTGACCTGTCCATGTTTTCTGTAACTGGGTTAATTGAGGTGAGAAGAACCACCCTGAATGTGGGCAACACCATTCCTTGGGCCTGGGTCCTGGACAGTGTAAGAGTAGAGAACAGGAACCGAGCGCTAGCCATCTGTCCCCTTTCTGCTCTTGGCTGTGAATGTGACCAACTTTCTTAAGCCCCTGCTAGTATGACTTTCCTGCTGTCGTGGACTGTAATCTGGAATTGAGAGCTAAAACCCTTTTTCCCCCAAATTGATTTTTGTCTTGTGGTGGTTTGAATGAGAATGGCCCCTGTAGGCTCATATATTTGAATGTTTGGTCCCTAATTAGTGGAACTGCTTGGGAAGGGTTAGGAGGTGTCGTCTTGTTGGAAGGAGGTGTGTCACTGGGAGTAGGCTTTGATGTTTCAAAAACCCATGCTGTTTCCAGTTAACTAACTCTCTCTCTCTCTCTCTCTCTCTCTCTCTCTCTCTCTCTCTCTCTCTCTCTCTCTCTCTCTCTCTGCCTCACGTGTGGTGATATATTGTGTACCCCAATAAAGTTTGCCTGGAGATCAGAGGACAGAGCCAGCCACTAGATTGGGCATAGAGGCCAGACAGTGGTGGCACACACCCTTAATCCTATCACTTGGGAAGCAGAGATCCGCCTGGCTCTCTGTGAGTTCAAGGCCACACTGGAAACAGAGACAGGCAGTGGTGACACACGCCTTTAATCCCAGGAAGTGATGGCAGGGCGGAGAAAGGTATATAAGGCTGAGGAAACAGGAACTAAGGCAGTTCAGCTGAGACCCTTTCGGGTGAGGACTCAGAGGCTTTCAGTCTGAGGATTCGAGGAGTTGGTGAGGTAATAGGTGGTAGCTGTGGCTTGCTCTGCTTCTCTGATCTTTCAGCTTTTACCCCCATATCTGGTACCAGGTTTTCTATTAAAAGACCATCTAAGGTAAGCTCTCAGCTACTGCTCCAGTGCCATGACTCCTGCTGTGACGGTCATGGACTCCCCCTCTGAACTGAAAGCCCCCAATACACCCTTTCTTCTCTAAGTTGCCTTGGTCATGGTGTCTTATCACAGTGAAAGAAAAGTAACTAACACAGTAAAGCTGGTTTTTGTTTGTTTGCTTTGTTTTTTGTTTGTTTATTTTGTTTTGTTAAACAGGGTTTCTCTGTGTAACAGCCGTGGTTGTCCTGGAACTTTCTCTGCAGACCTGGCTGGCCTCGAACTCACTTTTTTCCCAGAACATTCCTTCCTAGTCTGGTATCTTCTAGACCCTCAGACTTTTTTTTTTAAGCCTTGCTTGGTATATCTACTCTTGCACACCCAATTCCTGGCAATTTTTATACTACTACGGCAATTCTGGCATTTTTAGGTCACATAATGTGTGCCACCTTTCCCCAATGCTTCTAGGAGCCACTGTATCGATGTTCATACCTTCTCCTTGGACCTCGCTTTAGTTTTAAATCCTGTATCCTTGGAGAGTCCTCCTGAAACAATGAGTGTTTCCATCCAGACTTATATTTGACCATTGGCCCAAAATCACGTCCTACACATTCTCTCTTAATTCTTCCTAGTTCTTGAAAGCAAGGATGCATGCATCTTCCTCCATGTCTTTTTTTTTCCAGTTATCAACTGTGATAGTTGGTTTTAATGTCAACATTTTTTAATCACCTGAGCTGGGAACCTGACTTGAGGAATTATCCTGGTTGCCTTCACTGACGTGGGATGAACCCCTCTAAATGTGAGCAATCTGGTAGCAGATCAAAAAGGACATGGCTGACCAAAGATCACTTGCCTTTTGCTTGCTTGGTCTCCCATTTTGCTGCCAAATTGATTCATCTTATTGTTGCTGCTTATTCCTCTACTGATACTAAAATAGGTGTTCCTAGGCTGCCTTCACTGACTAGGGACCAGTGGCTCTCCAAAAACCCTCCAGGTCTTCAGCACCAGATTGGGATTACTAAGACAATCAGCCAGTAAGCCTCATGGCTGTGGTTCCTGCCGCCAGGTTCTGACCTTAAGTTCCTGCCTTAGCTTTCCTCAATGATGGATGGTAACTTGTAAAATAATAAATTATTTCCTCCCCATGTTGCTTTTGGTCATTGTATTTATCACAGCAAATTAGAACTTCAATCGGGCACATCCAGCCAGGTTATAGTGACTGTAGTTATTGGCCTACTGCCCAAGAGGGGATGTGGGAGCAGAAGACAGAGGCTCTGCATTATCTTTTTAAAGCAAGAGGGAATTCCCATCTCAAGAGAGTTGAACAAGCTACTTTTGAAGCTCTGGGGTTTGGGAGGAGTTGGAGGGTTCAAGATTTTCAGTGCAGCAGAACTCCCTAGATCGTGTGTAAAGGTCTTGTTCTTTCTCAATGGAGGCTCCGTCCTTGGCATAGGGTAGAGCTGGGAGTCTGCCCACTGGAGTCCATCTATTTCTGCTGCTTTATCAAAATATCTGGAGCTGGGTATTTGTAAAGAAAAGGACTGTATCTCACAGCTCTGGAGGCTTTGAGGCCAAGCAGCATGGTGCTAGTGCTGGCAAGCCCCCCCCCCCCCCCGCCACCATCAGCTACATTACATCATGGTAGTTGGAATCTTGGCTGGAGTGTGTGCAACAAGAAGAGAACACGTGAGAAGACAGGAAGCCAGAGAGAAAGAGAGAGATTCATGGATTAGGCGTGATGTTTTATAACAGCTCACTCTTGTGAGAACAAATGACTCACTCCACAAGACCAGTAGCAACCCTTTCCAAGGGCAGCACCCCTACCCATGACCTAGTTACCTCTTAGTGGGTCCATCACCTTCCAAGGACTAAGCTTCCAGCACTGGAAGCCATGGGGGTACACACTCAAACTGTGTCCCAGACATAGACATTGCTATTGACAAGTCTTGGACTTGATTCTCAGCCTTTTCTTCTCTCCTGTAAGAGGCAAGAGCTGTTTCTTGGCACTAACGAGGCCTTTCACATTTAGATTTTCACTGGCAATTGATTACTCCAATCCATTCATTATCTTTTCCTGAGACTCAGTTAAACTTGCCAATACTGTTATCTCCATAGTAGGGAATTCCCTGTATTTCTTCAACATCTGGGGCCACGCATGAGCTAATGCCTCATCTTCTAACATGGGTGAAAGTTTTAACAATTGCATCAGAGGTTGCTTCACCTGCCTCTTGGGATGGGTCCTCACTGACAGCCAGATAAGGGGCGAATCCAGCTCAAGACCCCAAACATTGCCTGCACCCACTTCCCCTCCCAATCATTCTTGGAACGAGATGGTATAGATTAGGTGCTGTCGGAAGCGGACTCTGAGTCATACAGGACCTTTACCATAAAGAGCTCTTGTGGTTGGGTCCTGTGGAAAAGGAAGGCCCGAAGCAGGATTGGGTAGGAGGAGCAAGTGAGCTGTCAAGCTGTTTTTGCTGTGGTCCCAGCTGAGCCCCCAAGAACTGTCCTTAGGATAGTCCCTTAGAGTTTTCTAAAAGATCAGTGGGTGTGGGCTACATTAAGCAACTTTCTAAGTACAAGCCAACCCTAAAGAAGGTTGACAGCAGTGGCTATCTTTTGAAGACCTCCCAATAGCTTGTAGAAATTCTTCACTCATCGCAGAAGGCCTGAAATACCCCAATCTTGTGGGGGCATTCCCAAAACTATCTCAAAATGCCATGGACAAACCTGGCCCCTAGGCAAATGAGTCAGAAGCCTGATTACAACCTTTATAATGAGATTCCATTGCTTTAGGGAAACACCCCAAGTGCCTATCAACTGATGAAAGAATAGAGGAGATGCTCACATACACAGCAGGATAGCACTCGGCCATCAGAAAGAAGAAATTCTGCCATTTATAGCATGGCTAGAACTGGGCTTCATTGTGGCCAATGAAATAAGCAAGCCACAGAAAGACAAACACCACCTGGTCTCAGCCACATGTGGGATCTACAAATGTAGATCTCACAGAAGCTGGCAGTGCCATGGTGGGTTACAAGAGGACAGCATGGAGGAAGAGAAGGGTTTACCAATGGGCACTAAGTTACACTCTGATGGGAGCAAGACGCTGAGGTACTGCTGTGCTGTAGAGTAACTCCAGGTGACACCTGTAGAGCACAAGTTTGAAAATGCTAGAATGGATTTTGAAAGCTTACAGTTGTAAGAAGGGATGCGTGTTTAAGAAGATGAATATATTTCACTTGACTTACAAAATGCATATGTGTATTAAACATTACACGGCAACCCCGTGAACATGTACAACATTTAAGTTTTGTGTATCAGTTAAATAAATAAAAACAAACTAATTCCTCAAACTAATGAGGAAAACAAAGTTTCCATTGCTTTATCTTAGGTTTCTTTCCTTTGGGGACACACCCAGTCAGAGAAGACCTTCACTCTATCATTCTCGGGCATGCAGGAGCTCCTCAAGAGAAATGGCTTTGGGATGACCCCTTCCCCCTCTAATATTGGATGTCTACTGTGTCTCAGCCACCAAGTGCCATAGACACCACCTCATAGTCACTTGTCCCTATTAACTGAGCAGATTCAGCCCCACCTCAGTTGGGGGTGGAGTACTGTGCTTGAGAACAGTTGTCTTAAGCAGGTACATATATACCATCAGGGAGGTCTGTGTGGGGAGGAAGAGTCATCTCCTAGGAGATAATGAGCATGCCTGTGGTGGGATCCCTTGGGGGGAGTCATTCATTCATCCCCAGATGGTCTAGTGAGAGCTTGACAGGGATAGGCTGAAGTCATCTCCGAGAATTCTGGATCAACAGCTCATGGTTAAGATGGCCCCATGACAAAGAAGGCCAAGCAGAGACATGTCTTGGGATACCACTCATCTGAGATGCTGCTCAGGAGGTGGCAGGTTACGAAAGAGCAGGGACACTGGTCAGAGGGTGCAAGCTATACTGTGGCTTTCAGACCATCAGCCTGAGACCTCCAGAACAGGAAAAGAGAAGGGACCAACCCTAGCCCAAGACATTTTCAAACCTAGAAGTTGAACAGAGAAAGGAGAAGCTTCAGAAGAATCCAGTAAGAGCTGGTCATTGAGAACAATGAGAACCAGTTGGGGCAAAGGGTGAGTTCTCCATGGAAACACCCCTGATCCTAGAGGGAGCAGTTCAGTGTGAAGGTGAGGTGGGGAGTCCTGGGGCAGGTGGGGGACATGGAGAGATGATGTGTGTAGAAAGATTCTAGATACTTTAGGCTTGAGTTGGGGGCCTTTGGGTAGGCTGGACAGTGACAGAATTCAGAGAAGGGCAACCTCAGGCCTACAGGTCACATCAACTGTTCCACGCTGAGCTTCCCCGAGGGCTTCCGTAGAACAGGGTGGATGGGAACAGGTCAGATGACAACTCATGTCTGGGTTTCCCCAAGGGGCAAGTCTGACCAGTCCACCCGTCCATTCTGGCAGCTCCTAGTTCTCAGTCAGGACTACATCCATCCGTTTCCACGGCTTTTCTACAGGGAAACCCCAGCCCTGGGCAAACAGACCCCTACTTCCTGACTAAGGCCTCCAGAATTTGGGCCAGGAGCTAGGGTGGGGCAAGTCACTGAGTCAGGACAGTGGTTTTCGAGCTTCCTTAGCTTACCTCCCCAGGCATCCTCACTCCCCTGCATGATGACCCTGAGAGGAGTGAGGACCTGAAGCCCAGGAGTCACTGGAATGACTTCTGTTACTTCTTTAAGACTCACCACAGTCGTGTGAATGAAAGAGAGAGGGAGGGAGAGAGAGGGACATGACCCCATCTCACAGATGACGTAACTGAAGCTATGAGCAGAGGCGCATGACCTGTCCAGGATCACACACCCAGAGAGCGGCAGAGATGGGACCTGATCCAAAGCCTCTGAAGCTCACCAGGTGCTTGTCTGTCCCACTGCGGCCACTCAGCACAGTAGGACATGACACTGAGAGGCACACCAGGCCCCGTGATGCTGTATGGCTGCCAGACAGATGTTGGGTCCTCCAGTGTCTGCCCTCCACCTGATGTGGCAAACTTCAGCTTGAACTCTTCCCGTCAGCCTCCCCCAGCCCAGGCTGCCTCTCCAACCTACAATCTCAACCCTCTAGCCCTTCACTCCTCCAGGAGACTGGAGCTCCTCATACCTGCCAGTGTCAGTAGAGCCGATTTTACCAATGGAAAGACTAAAAAGAGGGGGGAGGGGAGGCAAGGGTAGAAAAACACAAGGGTCTAATACCCCCTTGACCCTGGGCAGCCCCCAAATGTCCATGCGTGAGCATTAAAAGGGACAGAAGCTCTACATCTTGACCACTTGAGAGGACAAGTGTGAGGCCTGTGGGACAGCCCCAGATTGAGGGCCTTCAGAGGGGATCTCCTCTCCAAGCTCTCCACAGGAAGCATGTGGGGTTGTCAGCCAGCCTCTGAGGTCTGGGCATCCCCAGGGAGAAGCACAGGGGTGGCTGGCAGCCTCCATTTCCCAGCCTCTGGCCTTCTTCCCATTCTTATCTCCAGAGTCTAACTTCCTGTTGCTTTGAAAAAGTCACGCAGCTGCCGCCAGACCAAAAGGCCTCTGCTTCTGGGACCACAGGACACATCACTCGCCACACAGCAGCACCCAGATCATCTGGGGACAGCTCAGCAGGCCAGCAGCTGGCCACATGGATCTTCTGAAGGATGGACCCATCCACCCAATCCATTCAGTAAACACATAGCCCTGGTGGATCTGGAACTTCTGATCCTCTGGTCTCAAGCTCCCAAGCCCTGCGATTAGAGGAATACATCACCACTCCTGGTTTTACACGCTTCTGGAGCTCAAACCCAGGGCTTTGTGTATGCTAGACATGCACTCTACAGACTGAGCTACAACCACAGCCTGGAGTCGATCTTGAGATCCAGCAAGTATCTTTCTTCCTGGATCTCTGTTACCCTGAACCGTGAGAACAGAGAGATCAGTATCAATGCTGTTGCCCACTGCCTGCCACTCAGCATTTGACCTGCCTTTGATCTGGGCTAACACCTGAGGGTGACACCCACTGAAGCTGCAGGATATTGCTCATCAGCTGGCCCAGCTGGCATCCTCTCCGTGTGAAGCAGCATCTGAGCTCCCAGCTCCAGGGGAGCAAGGAGAGGGTGTATCACGAGGTTAGTGGGCTTGCTGGAAGACTTGCTGGAAAAGGGCCAACATCTACTGGAGTCCCACAGCTCACCACTGGTAGAGCAATCCTCTCCACTGAGTTTCCAAGCCCCTGCAAGGCTAAAGCAGGAGGGCCAGGGATGAGGACACCAACCGGGCAGCATTAGGAGCGTGAAAGTTACAGTGTAATGGAGTATCAGGGAAGAGAGAGGAGCACTGTGGGAGCACTCCGTGTTAGCGCAAAAGTGATCATCAAAGTCACTGTCATCTGCAAACTGTGGATGCGCCAGGTGGGGCGGATGCCTATGATCAGGTATTCACATCCTCTCTAGTAGGTATGACACCCCACATTGGAATGCCGGAGTCAGAGAGTGTGTAACACTGTAACATTTTCAAGAGCGGCGCTGCTCTGGACTCTAACAATGAACCCAACAGGGTTCAAAAGGGACATTTCCTAGAAACTGATACCCCAGCTTGAAGGCCAGTACGAGGACGCTCATTTTCTATACCTTTTTATAGCTTCCTTGAGAGACCCCTTGGAAAGTTGGCCTGTCTCATGACCTCCTTTAGAGGCCAAGAAAGCCTGCCTATTTGGGACTCACTTACTAATTAATAGCTGTGGTGCCTGGCACCCATGAACCAAATCTCCAGAATTTAACCAGTCCAGAAGACAGCCCTGTTCTCATGTGTGCCAGCTCTACAAGAGGCCCTTAAGCAGAGCCCTTGGATACAAAAATCATTAGTTATCTTAGAACTCTCAAAGATGTCCCAATTTTTCTGGTGCCCTCCCACTGCCAAGCAGAATAGAGAGCAACAATGTGATTCTCAGTTTGTTTATACATTTCTTTGAGGTATAAAGGCCCTCTAAGAATCAGGTGAGCAAGCAAAAGTGAGCACCGAAGAGAGAGGTCTTAAATGGCTCCAACTCACACGTCTCATTTATCTTATCCCATTCAAATTACAACAAGGTTAGCTGCCTCTCGGACAAAGAAACTATAGCCACTGAACACAGTTCATCTTCTAAGTAACACTCAAGGTCACTGAAACATCGCCAAGAGATCACAAAAATTAGCCACAAAAGGCAAGTATGGCAGTGCACATCTGTCATCCCAGCTCCGAAAAGGCAGGGATAGGAATATCCCCGGACTTTACCAGCTTTTGAGCTCAGATTCAGTAAGAGATCCTGCCTCAAAACAAATTGGGTGGAGAGCAATAGGAAGACCCCTGGCGTTGACCTCTGGACTACACAAGCACACAAATGCCAAAACAGAAAAACAGACAGACAAGGGGAAAAACAAAAACAAAAACACCTAGCCATTCATTTTTTTTTTTTTGGCCAATCATCTTAATAATGATGCAAGTTTATGGTTAAACATTTTCAAACAAGAAAACTTTGAACATCCCCTATGTAGAGATGACACTTCCAGGTGCCTCGGGTTCTCTGACAATAGAATCCAGTGCGGATCCATTCCCTTATGGATGTGTAACTTTTTCTGTTTTGTGCATTTATCAACTATAGTATGTCACATGCAGGCAACGTCATTCAGAGTCAAATATCTAAAAGAACTCAGAGAAAGTTGTCACCTGGTGTTATGTTAGCTAATTATCTTTTGATAAGAGGAACTTCTAGAGGAGTTCCTTCCCTTTCTAGCACACAGAAGCACGTCTTGAGCTACTGAGATGGCATTTATAATGGCTGAGACAAAGAGATGGCTCAGCAGGTGAAGGTGTTTGTTGCCAAACCTGAGTTCAATCCCTGGTACCCACATGATAAAAGGAGAGAACCAACTCTCTCAAATTGTCCTCTGCAATCCATACAAACAATGTGGCATGCACGTGCACACGCGCATGTGAGTGCGCGCACACACACAAACACACACATACATACACATACACACACACCCCACACTAAGTAAATAAAAATTAAATTAAATTTAAAACACCATAGCTAACATTTATCAGACACGTGGGAGGCACAGTACTGCTAAGTCTTTTCCAAACACTGATTCACTGAAGTCATGGAATAAGCATCTCTGAGTCTTTGTTCTTCACTAGAAAGTGGGAGTGACCCATACTCATCTCACGGGTGATCTGTCAACAGTTACAAGGCAGTTAGAGCGGCCTTGGGGATGTGAATGAGATGCTGTCACGGGGATGAACAGGGCACGCCTCCTATTCTCTGACATCTGAGGGACAGACAAGGAAAGGGCAAAGGCACAGGAGAGGCTGCCTTGACCCCACAGCGCTAGTGACACAGAGACTCCTCAGCCACCCGCCCCCGTGTCAGCATCGCTGAGAAACCTCTGACAAATCCAAAGGCCCTGTTGTCAACAGCAAAAGTTATCTGAAGGGCAAGAAAATCGCCCTGGAGGAGGCTGTTTCGGCTTCAGATTAGCTCATTGTTGCTATAGAAACCTGCTTGGGGACCCCCAGTGGCTCACACTTCACCCAGCCTGGTGTATGATGAATGAGGGAGAGAGAAAGTGGTTCCACGTCCCCGTCTGCTAGCTGATCTTGCCACACCCAGTAACATTCTCATTTTTCTCTGTCTGTCTGTCTCTCCCTCCCTCTCCCTCTGTCTCCCTGTTTCTTTGTCTCTATAGCTATCTCTCTGTTTCTCTGATTCATGCTCTCTCTCCTCTCTCTCTCTCTCTCTCTCTCTCTCTCTCTCTCTCTCTCTCTCTCAGGCAGGGTCTCTCATGTAGTCCAGGCTCGTTACAAACTCACTATGCAGCTAAGGATGACTTTCTCATCCTCCTGCCTCCAACCTCCTGAGCACTGGCACTACAGGTAGGTGCCAGCAGACCTGTTCTACGCAGTGCTAGGGATCAAACGCAGGGCTTCATGTGGGCTAGGCGCACACTTGGTGTGTTTTTTGATATGCTCTGAGCTGAGCACCTGAAGGTCCCTCAAGCCTGTCTTCCCAGCTACTCAGAACTCAGCCCTCAGAGCCTTTGACTCAGCTCTCTCTGCCATTTGCACCTCCAACCCAGCAGCCCCCGAGGGCTCTCTTTTCAAAGCTTATCTAGAATCCAACATTTCTCACCACTGCTCCCAATGTGGTTCAAGTCACGGCTCTCAGTGGCTAATACCCACTTGCATTGGCTCCCTGCTCTCAATGTAACAACCAGCGTACTCCTATTACAATGCTGGTCAGATGGTGCCGCCCTGTCCAGAACCTTCCAGGGCCCCCGGCTTTGGCACAGACTCTGGTGAGTTCCCTTTATCCTCCCATTACCTCCCCGACTCCATCCTCTTCCTCTTCCAACCACTCTGACCTCTTGGCTGTTCTTAGAGCACATCAGCCCCAGGGCCTTTGCACTGTCTCTTCCTCTTTCCAACTCCATAACGACCTCCAAATCTTAGCTCAGATGTTATCTCCTTAGAGACCTTCCATGTCCACACTACTCCGGATTTCAGCCTCCTCCACCCTCACTCCGGAGCGGTTCCCCCTTGTTTTCCTGTTTCTGTAGGCAAGCACTCTACACTGAGTTCCATCCCCAACCCGTCCGTGCTGGCCGGGTTTATGTCAACTTAACACCAGCTGTAGTTGTGGAGAGGAGGGAACCTCACCTGAGAAAATGCCTCTATAAGACTGAGCTGCAGTGAAGCCGGTAGGGCATTTTCTTAATTAGTGATCAACGGGGGAGGTCCAGCCCATTGTGGGTGTGACCACCCTGGGCAGGTGGTCCTGGGTTCTAGAAGAAAGCAGGTGAGCAAGCCAATAAGCAGCACCCCTCCATGGCCTCTGCATCAGCTCCTGCCTCCAGGTTCCTGCCGTGTTTGAGTTCCCATCCCGACTTCCTTCAGTGATGGACTGTGATGTGGAAGCATAAGCCAAGTGAACCCTTTCCTTCCTTGCTTTTGGTCAGGGGTGTTTCATCATAGCACTAGTAACCCTAACTAAGACACCATTGTTCTGTATGCTTCTGCACTTACCTCCTCCCAAGGTGTTAATGGGTTTATTCTTTGTATCTTTCATGATTTCTTTTTACATTTTTACAGAGATGTATTTTACTTTTAATTATGTGTATGTGTGTGGGTATGTACACATGAATACAGATGTCCACGGAGACAAAAGGGGACATCAGATTCCTAGGAGCTAGAATTACAGGCAGTTGTGAGTTGCCTGATGTGGGTGCTGGGAACTAAACCTGGGTCTTCTGCAAGAGCAGAATGCACATTTTACTGATGAGGAGCCATCTCTCTAGCCAAACATGGTATATTTTTTAATTCTTTAATTACAACTTAAAATTTTAAAAAATTGTTTTTTTGGGTTTTTTTTTTTGTGTGTGTGTGTTTAGTTTTGTTTGAGATATGGTTTCACTGTGTATCCCTGGCTGGCCTGGAACTCACTATGTAGATCAGAATGGCCTCAAAGTCACAGAGATCTGCCTACTTCTGCTTCCCCGGTGCTGGTATTACAAGTGTGAACCATTATGTCCAACTCATACACACACACACACACACACACACACACACACACACACACACAGAGAGAGAGAGAGAGAGAGAGAGAGAGAGAGAGAGAGAGAGAGAGAGAGAGAGAGA
>CABHPR010147386.1:29614-55923 GCA_902168415.1 Peromyscus melanophrys
AGAGAGAGAGAGAGAGAGAGAGAGAGAGAGAGAGAGAGAGAGAGAGAATACTTAACTGCATCCTCTGTTCATCACTCCCAAGTGCCCAAACCAGCACCCAGCACACAGAGATGCCCAGGCAGAATGAATGAACTTAACAGGGGTGAACTATTCATTAGGGAATTGCCCAAATCTTAGCAGCGGGATTCAGTCAGGAATTGAAGTCAGATATCTTGGACTCTACAGATAAGGCTATTTCTACCGAGTTGCTTTCCCACCCCCCATAACCACTCCCAACAGAACAAGACAATGAAGAGCAGTTGACTTGTGGGACTTCTGGTCTCTTGACAATCAGGGAACATGTAGACTTGGTCCGATTGTATCCTCAGCTAGGTTCAGTAAACAATGACTGGCCCCACTGTGGCCTTGACTCACTGAGAAGGTTATTGGCTGTGGTCAGCACTGTTGATTAAGGTGGAGATGTGTGAGAAACTGAAAAGTATGTCTACTTAAGAAGGTTTCAGCCACGTCAAGGGCTAACTCACCTGCGCTGTCTGAGAGACTTCCACACCAATGCGTATACTTGCTTTTTGGAGGGTGGGTGATGGTTACCGGTTGTCCTCTCAGTTTCTTGTCTGCGGTTTGAACTCCATTCACCCTCATTCACCTGCCAAGCCTTCCTCTGAACTGGCACTGGGCACACTGCCCACTGAGTGTAGCTCCTGCCTCCATGAATGGGTTTATTCCCCACTCAGAATTCCCCATGCTGAGAAAGCTTTTCCCTACAAGACAGGCCAAAGCTTTGAGGCTAATTTGCTTCCCAGACCACTCCTCTGACATATAGGAGTATCGAGTGGTACACAGGAAGGTGGGTGGGTATCTTTCATCACTTCACAGGCCTTGACAGAGTCCTGCATGTTCCGAAATAGACAGGACACCAGGCCAGGTGTGAGTCCCTCCAGAATCACGGCAATGACCTAGGTCTTTGGAGAAAAAACAGGTTGACTTTCAAATCAACAACCAACAGCAACACATAGTCCTAATTCCCTTAAATAAACACTAGGAAAAGTCTCCCACTCTGACAAGTCACTTGACTGCCCCCGTGGGTTTGGGGCTGGGTGTCTTAACCTCTAGGTGTGGTGACACTCTGTCTACTCCACAGTAGTTTGTTTCTCAGAAACACCTGGGAGTTCAGGAGCTGTGATGAGACCCTCTAGGATCTGCAGATGAATTCCCAGAGGGCTGGATCAGACTTAAGGCCCTGGAGATCCAGGTGTGACCACAGGCTAACACGACCCTGTCTGTCTAATGGGCAAGAGCTCTCAGGCCCTGTGATTTCCTAAGAGTGTCACCAGGCAGTCCCCCAGGGATGCCTGCATCCTCAGGCTCTCTCTCTCTAAATAGAGCATCCCTAGAAAGGCTGCAGGCTGGGGATGTTTTCTCTTTGATAAACTTTGTTAACGCTACTGTACCCACACCCTTGCATGAGATGATGAGAGATCTCTCGCCTGGGAAGGATGAAGTGCTGAAGAGGTTGGAACGGGGCTGTGAGGCCAACATATAGAGTCACAGAAGACCAGATGTGTGTGCCCAGGGCCTCCCTGGTTCCTGCTATGGCTGAGGCAGCAAGGCTGCAGACAGACTCTTGGAGCCATCCTCCATACTTTGAGCCTTCTGCAACATAGGGGCTGGGGGCCGGGGGGTGGGGCAGGGGTCACTTTCATGACTAATAACCTAATCATGGAAAATGACAGTTTCCTGAGCTACTCTACCCAGAGGTGGCCACAAAACTCTTTATGATGTGGCCAAAAATTCCTCCTGTCGCCACAGCCCTAGAAAGTGGGTCAAAGGCATCTTCTATGGAGCTCTCAAAGCAGGGCTTAGCTCACACCATCTGCTGTGTGTCACCAACCTGAAAACACTGGGGCTGCTTTGACAACAAGGTCTCCCTCCCTGGTGTGAGCTCAGCCTTGACTCGGAGTCAGTCATTAGTCCTATCCTGCTTGCTACTCCTCAGGGGCATGATAAGTTATGGAAGTCATAAAGGCTGTCTGGTGTTTGTCTCTGGAAACGTGTACATGGTGTCTCTGAAGTCTGCAGAAGTAGCTCCTCATGAGACACTTGCAAATGGCCCAGGACTATGTCAGCCTAAATATCTGTCATCCAAGATGACATGCTCTTTTTCTCAGTGCATGTGTGCACGTTCACTGGTGTGTGTGTGTGTGTGTGTGTGTGTGTGTGTGTGTGTGTGTGCACATTCACTGGTGTGTGTGTGTGTGTGTGTGTGTGTGTGTGCAGGTACATAAGTATGTGTATATGTGCAGGTGTGTGTGTGTGTGTGTGTGTGTGTGTGCAGGTACATAAGTATGTGTATATGTGCAGGTGCATATGTGTGTGTGTGTGTGGTGTGGCTGGGTGTAGAGGTCATCAGGTAGAAAGTATAGGTGGTGTTCATCAGGTGCTATCCACCTTGTTTCATTTTGTGACAGGGTCTCTCCACATCTGGAACTCACCTATTAGTTTAGGCTGTCTTCACTTCTCTGGCACTTGATAACATGCATGCCTGTGTCACCACTCCTGGGTTTTTTGTTTGTTTGTTTGTTTTGGTTATTTGTTTTGTTTTTTGTTTTTGCATGTGGTTTTGGGAATTAAACTCAGGTCCTCACGCTCCCACAGCAAGTTCTTTACCCACTGAGCCAGCTCCCCATCCCCAATGACAGATTCCTTTGGCTTGAAGCTTCACCTGATCTCAGACAAATCCTCTGGGTCTACACTTTACCTTCTAGGCTGTTCTTCCTTTACCCTGGAGTAGGGCAAATGGTCTTGTCCCTTTCTATAATGAGCTGATTTAAACTGACTGATTTGAACAGTGCTTTCCCTGGCCTCAGGTGAGTGACAGCAGCTGACAGTTGGCTGCTGGATCCAATGCATGCAAAGCTTTCCCCCTGAACAGAAGACATCCCATTGACAGAATGGTACAGCTTGCAGCTGGTCTGCTTTTGGTACCTGAATGGACGGTGGGCCCTGGGCCATCTCTCTCAGCACACCGGCATTTAGCTACTTCCTAGATATTGGGGATAGTATTCTGTTGTAAGGGTTACTGTGGAATAAATGAAACAACAGATTGAACTGTGGTGGACAGCCTTTGTGGAGGTGAGCAAGGAGCTCTGGCTTCAGGCAGTGGTAGAGCAAACTGCTCAGCTCTGAGAACTCCATCCAGTGAGACCTCAGTGCCAGCAGTACATCCTGCTTTGATACCCCAGCTTTCAGCAGGACCCCAGGACCGAAGCAGGGATAGGATCTCCAGTGTGGACAGCCAATGGGTCTGAGGAGAACTTGGGTCTGAAAGGCTCAGGATGGGTTGACCTAAATGGCTATCATCCAAGATAACATTTCCTTTGGTCCAGAAGCCTCAGTCTCTGGCCATGACTGGGTGAGGGCTGATGGTCCTGTCCTGACAGGACCCTGAGAAGCCTCTAGTTAGTCTTTAGCTGGGGACAAGAGTTCCTGTGTCTGCCTGGCCTAGTGCCAGGCTCATGCTGATTCACAGAACTCTGCTTGGAGTCTGGGGCCACAGTGATTCAGACAGCCTGGAATCCAGGGAAAACCAGCTTCGCTTTCCACCAGAGAGAGCAGCCCAGCTGGGTATGAGCTCACTGGCCAGACAGTGACAGGGACAGAGGGAAACTGCCCATCCCTTCTAAGCAAGAAGAATAAGGGGCTGAGCTTTGAGCCTGAAACATTCTTTGAAAACCCCATATCAACCTACCTAAAATTAGCTTTCGGCATCTAAATCACTTCCTGTTACAAAAACCGCAGGCCTGATGCTTCAACTCATCACCCTGCCTGCTCAAAGGGAATTGGGGGGCTGGTGATGTAGGGGTGATGCACACTAAAAACTGTTACGATTCAAAAGAGACATAGGAATTGGGAGCCCCTCTCCCTCCCAGGGGAAGGACTGATAAGCACGGTCCATGAAGGTTGCTGCTGTAGGGACAGGGACCATTGTGAGCAAGTGTGTGCAAGTATGTGCATAGCACACATGCACGGACAGCCAGACTCACATGCTTGTAGACACGGACCAGAGTCTTCTCTCTTTCTGCAGAAGGCCCACATGGATGGCTTCAGCACATCTCTGCTGTGGCTCTTCTTTCTGTTTGTTTTTGAGACAGGGTCTCTCTGCAGAGCCCAGGCTATCCTGGAACTCACTATGTAGACCAGGCTGACCTTGAATTCACTATCTAGGCCGGACTGGCCTTGAATTCACAGAGACCTACCCGCTTCTACCTCCCAAGTGCAGGAATTAAAGGCATGTGCTATCTCACCCGGCTGCTGTGGCTCTTCTAAACACAGAATGCGTGAAGAGAGGAGGGCAGGTGTCTGGCCTGCTTGCAGCACCTATAGTTCTTGACTTCTCCTAAACTTTCTAACAGGCTATAAACAAGCAAGTTTAGCTCTGTGCTTAGCACCTGGCCTTAAGTCTTTGTTTCAGCAACTGCCCAATGTTTTCTGTGTAGGGGCAACCAGGTAGACCATGGGCTGGGTACATGAAACAAGTCAGAGGCCATCTTTGCGTGTGAGGAGCTGAAGGGGAGGGAGCTATTTGAATCTCAAAACTCTTCAGAAGCCTGCTATTCTTCTTCCCTTAGGCCATGCCCTGATCCCAGCTCCAGATTCGGACTGCAGGTTGCCAGCAGCTGAGGACAGATGAGCGGCACAGTCACGTCGGAGGAACTGATCATCTGTCCCAAACCTGGTGAGTCTCAGTGCCATCCAAACCATGAGGTATGCACCTGAGTGCTTTATTAAGTGTGCTGCTCTTCCCCTAGGACCCTTAGCAGTGACACCTGGTATCCAGAAGTTTCTTAGTAGATGCCCATGAATGAGGTAAAAACAACAACAAAAACCCAGAGACGGAAGACTGGATGATGTCAGCACTGAGAAACGCAGACTATCCACCAGCTCCCAACCTGGGCACGGAAGCTTCAAGTCACGGAGTAGTGCTTCTACAGCAATGGTTGCTGAGGCAGCAGGTAGCTGGCCCCTTCCACAGGAGGGATCTGACTGGGCAGCCTTGGTGGTAGTGGTTTCATCTCATAAGCACAATGGCTGACACCAGATAAGTCATCCTCAGAGTGATAGAAGCCTGGCATCACACAGGAGTCTTTCTATAATGATGACAATCGGGCCCATTACACCCCTCACGGCTTCCTGGTAAAGACACCCAAGCTCCAGGTGATGGATAGGTGACGTATCCATGCTTGTTGTCAAAGTGAGATGTCAGGTGACCCCACTCTCAGCTGCTGCTAGTGCATTTAGGAAATAATATTTCAGGTTCCCAGGAAGAGAAGTCCTGTTGTACAATAACGACACCTCGGCTCAGGGTACTAGGGATTTGCAGGCCTCTACCTTTGAGTATGCTTGGACAGACGTGGTAGAAGACTTTCATCTGAGGGCGTGGAGGATCATGAGGAATCCAGAGCTTCTCACAGGCTAGCAGGGTGACTGTGAGGTTAACAAAGCAAGTGGGGGCCACCAGCACTGGAATGGCTATTGTCTGGGTCAAGGCTAAATGGGGGCTTTCTAGAGAACTGGAACACCTACCATGGAGTGGTCAGCATTCTTCTACAGAACAGGCTATTTTCCATATGCCCCTTTTAAGCTAGGTCCTAGCTGGTTACTCAGGACCCAGTGAGGGGGTAACTCTGTCCCTCTATAATCGCGTATCCCACCAAAGACAAGTAATTATAAGTTTTTTGAAACAGGATCTCAAGTAGCTCAGGCTGACCTTAAACTCAAAATGTGGCTTTAGAGGACCTTGAACTCCTGATCTTCCTGCCTCCATCTCCAAAGTGCTGGGATTACAGGTGTGTGCCACCATACCCAGTTTATACTTAGTTTTGGGGATCAAACCTGGGGCCTTGGGCATGCAATCTTACCAACTGAGCTACATTCCCAACCCCCAAGATAGGTAATTATAATACCAAATTGTAAGTACAAAACCAGAGAGGTTCGTGGGAAAGATGGGGTGCTGTGGGTGCATAGAGAAGGCACATGCGACCCAGTCTAGGGGTAAG
Organism: Peromyscus melanophrys; assembly: GCA_902168415.1. NCBI lineage: Eukaryota > Metazoa > Chordata > Mammalia > Rodentia > Cricetidae > Peromyscus > Peromyscus melanophrys. Next base: position 35,671 of record CABHPR010147386.1, read on the forward strand.
GTATTGTTCTGGTAGAAGCACAGTGTGGTAGAGCTCAACAGAATCAATCATCACCAAACTGAATGAAGACAACAAGAGATGATGATCAACAGGTATATCCCCAGAGTTCGGGGAAATTTGACCATGGAAAATCTTCTAATGTAATTTCCATAGTAGTGGATAGATTAAAAAATGTCATCGGAGACACCCACTATGAGGAAAACCCTGTATGCTGCTGTTGGGTTTTGGATAGGGTTGAGTGGTTCAAGAGAGCAGAGATGGGTTACCAGGGAATAAGGAGTCTATTAGAAGAGTTATTAATGCCATGGACGGATAGAGGGGGCAACAGTACAGTGGGGGCACCAGAGACAGACGGCATGGTGAAATTTCTAGAGAGAACCAGAGCCTGTATGACAGAGGAGGGAGCTTCTTCTTATCCCTTTTGAGGATGGATGAAGATTCATAGCCAAAGCCTACAGCCAGGCTCTCTGATTCCTGGACTGGACGCAGGGAAGTGGATGGGGAGCAGGATGTGGTACCCCTTCGATGTAAACTCACTACCCAGGTAAGAGGTCCTGGCACCAGCAAAGGGACTCACAGACAGTGTCTCAGGAGATGCCTGGAGGTATCTGTGAGAGGCCTGAGCAAAGGCTAGATTCTAACATACATCCTTACGATTAAGGCTGAGTGGTACCCTTTGAGCTCCAGGATTACATCAGGAAGCTTCGGGGATGTATTTAATAGTGCAGCCCTAGAAGAGGGGCCAACCAGAAGTGAAACAATGCTGGCTGTCAGTGCTGTTTGCTCTTCAAGTATGACTAGTGAGGTCTCTGCCATTGCATTGAGATATGAAAAACAGGTATAGAATATTAAAAGTAAATTTTATAGTTTTGATCAGTGGTTCTCAACCTCCTGGTCCCAGCCCTTTGGAGGGCTCAAATGACCCTTTCATAGGTCACATATCAGATATCCTGTATATCAGGTATTTATATTACAATTCATAACTGTAGCAAAATTACTGTTATGAAGTAGCAATGAAAATAATTTTATGGTTGGGAGTCATTACAACATGAGGAACTGTATTAAGAGGTCACAGCATTAGGAAGGTTGAGAATGACTACTTTAGATAAACTGAAAAGAACTACTGCCTATTTTATGTGAAATCAATTAATCCCCACAACTACCTCATAAAGTAAATATTAGTGTCAAACTTAATTTTTTCAGATGAGAAAAATGACTAATAAAGATGTTTGAAAAATAAAAGAAATCATTTTTTTTTTTAAAAAAGATGTTTGAGTACTTGGCTAGCAAAGAGCCGAGCTAGACTTCAACCTCAATAGATGTTTGACAACAGTCTATGCTGCTCAGCATGAAACCACTTTGCCGCTTGGCAGTAGACGACTACATAGGAATTCCAGATGAACAAACCAAACTGGGGAATATTCCTTTACACTATGTGAATATATGTCACTGTGGTTGGTTTAATAAAGAAGCTGACTGGCCAATAGCTGGACAGGATAAAGTTATGCAGGAGAGCCAAACTGAGAATGATGGGAAGAAGAAGGGCAGAGTGAGAGGAGACATCAGCAGATGCAGAGGACGCAGGAGTATAGAAAATGAGGTAACAAGCCATGAGCCACGTGGCAGAGGGTCGATAAGAAATATCAATTAATTTAAAATATGAGTTAACTAGTAACAAGCCTGAGCTATTGGCCGGGCATTTACAATTAATATTAAGTCTCTCCATGTGGGTTATTTGGGAACTGGCAGGTGAGAAAGAAAAGTCCACCAACATCAAACATCAGAGTCTTTCCATATACAAGGATGATTTCCCTTCCAAGCATCCTAAATCCCAATTCTATCAAAATCAAAATCTGCATAGGATGCCTGACATAGCTGGACAGGCTAACTGTGAAAGTCCTATTAAAGAAGATCTCATTTTGGGGAATGAGGGTGGAAGATGCAGCCTACCTTATATTAAAATAGGAAGGACTCAATGACATGGTTCTGATGCCGAGGTAAAGTAGTGAACCCACAAATCAGAACAAAGAATCCAGAAGAACCACGTATTACCAAGTCCAGGTTGCAGCACAGGTAAGAATGCTGACCTCAGGCCAGGAGGTGGCGGCGCACGCCTTTAATCCCAGTGCTTGGGAGGCAGAGCCAGGCGGATCTCTGTGAGTTCGAGGCCAGCCTGGTCTACAGAGTGAGATCCAGGACAGGCACCAAAACTACACAGAGAAACGTTGTCTTGAAAAACCAAAAATAATAAATAAATAAATTTAAAAAAAAATACTGACCTCAACGCTATGCCAGGTCACTCTCATTTTGGTTTGCCCCAGTGTGGTTAATAATCAGGAGTATAAGGATACTTGTGCAATGAGGATGCACGTGGGGCATGGTACCTCACTGCCATTCTCCCTCTCACAAGAGCACCCCCAAGTTTGATGATTTGGGCAACTTATATAAAATGAGGTGTCCATTGTAAAAGCCTGGATTCCAGCACTTGTTGCCTTCTACAGTCTGGTCCATGTGAGCGTGAGAAATAGTCATTCTGCTCCTCAGAATGCCACACCACATGGGGCCATGTGAATTCTAGGACTTGAAAATTTTGGTTGCCAAGTGTGGTGTTTAATTGTCAATGTGATACAACCTAGAATTAACTCAGAAGAGAGTCTCAAAGGGCTGTCTGCACTGGGTTGGCCTGTGGGCAGGTCTGTGGGAAACTAATTAACTTAGTTGATATGGGATGAGCCAGCCCACTGTGAGTGGCACCATTCCCAAGGCTGGAGGTTCCTGAGCTGCATAGGAGTGAAGAAATGGAGCTGAGCACAAGCAGGCAGGCAAGCAGCATGTATTCATCTCTCTGCTCTTGACTGCAGAGGCCCTACGACTATCCGTCTTGGGCTCTTGCTGTTGTAACTTCCCACGGGTGATGGACTCTTACCTGGAATTGTGAGCTAAAATAAGCACTTTCTCTCCTAAGTTAATTTTTGTCAAGGAATTTTATCATAACACCAGAGGTGAAAGGAGAGACATCGGGAATTTCAGCAATGTATCCTGGTTGTGAAGTCTTGGGGAGTCTTCTGCCCATGTACACTCTCCTTTCAGTAAGCAGGGCTGAGTAGAGTCTACCGCAGGAATAGTTCATGTCGTTGTGAACTAGATGACGCTTTCGATAAAGAATATATAGACAGTTGTTCGTTAAATTTCTTAGGAATACTTCCATTTTTAAATAATGAAAAAATTAAGCTTAAATAGACTTAAGGAATAAAGAAAACATGTCAGCTTATATAAAAGACAATGTCCAAAATAGATTAGATGTCAGAACAAAGCTGACCATAGAAGAGCTAGTGGGTGGAGGATGGATAAAAAGGGGTCCTCTGTTGAAAGAAGTTCAAAGGCAGAAAGCAACAAAGGTCATGGCAAGTTCAGCCCTGGAGGCCAGTGCCCAACATGCAGACTGAGATGCAGCCCCTCCCATCTGAGTGGTACCGCACTCCTAAAGTATTTTTCCCAAGCTCTGAAAGACTGTCCCTCAGCCCATCTTTGGGCAATGGCTGGGAACAGAAGTCTAGGGTAGCATGGCAGAGAAAGGGGTGAATGGGAATTAGTACAGAACAGGATGGATCCTTCCAGACCCACAACCAGGTGTGTGTCTGTTCACATCCACGGGGAGGGGCTAAGGATGGAATCATCACCTACTCCTTCCTCTAATGAGGAGAAAAATGTCTTTTACCCAGATGTACTAGTCCTAATTCCTTTCAGTTAGGCAAGTTAGAGAGGAAAAAGACTGCCCGTCAGCCAGGGCAGAGAAAGTCATTCTTTCCGTGGAGAGATAACGGAGGCACTCGAGCAGAGAGTAATCCTTCTAAGTCATGGTCCAAAGGCCTGGGGAGGATGGCTAGAGATGCTGCGGCCTTACCTGCAGGAAACGGAATGCTGGGGGTGGTGTGGTTCAGAAAAATACCCTTCGGTTTTTATTGATCCACTTCTAAGTTTACCAAGAAAGTTCAGCCCGGAGCGGCAACCTCGCCTCTCTCCACCCACTCTGCAGTGACTTCAGAGGAAACTTGTGGGGATTGAAGGCTCCATCCCAGGAAGAGGAGAAGAGGAGGAACTCTCCCCTGAGGTTAAGGTGTGAGATGACATGGGCTACGGCACCACGGAAGATCTTTCAGTGATGAGACTTCCTGCGTCCACCTCCAGCCCCTCTCAGAGACCAGAGGAAGGTGACGAGTTCACTAGGCTCTTCACAGGAAGGCAAGCAGAGCTTTCACTATCATTTACAGTGACCTGCCCTCCACAGGGCCGGCAAGTATTTGGGTTTATTATTTATTTATGCCAGGACACAGGGCCCACTTTGAAAGGGAGAGTGACCAGGGATGGGAACAATGGTACAGCTCACTAAACACCCCACCCCACCGCACCCCACCACACCCCACCCCATGAGTAGTCTGAAGAGTTCCATCTCGCCTTAGGACCTCCATTCAGGCAAAACCAGGGTTGATGGCTTTGAGGAGGGAAAGAATTTCAAGATGGACCAAAATGAAGCAGAGTTGGAGATTTATTAGGAGACATTTTTAACACAGAGGCTACTAGAGATGCGGTTGGGGGAGGGATGAGACTTATCCAACTATGGTATGAGCTTCTCCATGGAGTCAGACTTTGGTGTCTCCATAATGGACATTGAGTGTCTCAATTTACATCCATGGAGGGTAGTAAGAAACAGTACCACAGGACACAGACCTCAAGATGACGGTGCTAGTACTGTGGAATAAGTTCTTGGGCACTGCAGATCTTCTTGCACAAGTGAGGTTTAAGGGAGAGCCAAGGAAAGGCATGGTGGGATAGATACAGAGGGTGAAAACCTGTGCTTGCATCCCAAGAAGTAAGAAGTCCCACTTTGGCTATGGAAGAAGGAAGCTCTTGTTAGGACACAGTGCACAGTGTTTTCTAGAGAGTGACCTTGACTTTCTAACCATTAGACTCTGAGACCATCTCTTGAGTCCTGTGGCAAAGCAGCTCTTCAGATGATGCAGAAAGCCTCACCAGGGGTTCTCAACCTGTGGATTGCATCCCCTTTGGGGGTCACATATCAGATATCTTGCCTATCAGATAGTTACATTATGATTCATAACAGTAGTAACATTACAGTTACGAAGCAGCAATGAAAATATTTTTATGGTTGAGGGTCACCATAACACGAGGAACTGAATTAAAGGGTTGCACCATTAGGAAGGTTGAGAACCACTGCCTTAGATGTTTAGTGAGCCCACCATCTCTTCTACCCCCCACCCTGCTTCTAGGCATAACCTGACACTCTCTCATCTGTTTCTCAAGGACAATCTCCACAAGACACATGATAGGAATTTTCCCTCAACATTTGCCCTGTAGGCTCTCAGGTCAGAGTCCAGGATGCAGAATTCCCCTTTGAGAAAGTCAAGGGTCTGCTTATACAGAGTACTATGGTTCTGACTAGGGTAGCGAGGAACAAATGACCTCATTCCTACTTTGAAGATGGAAGGACTAAAAAGCCACTCCAGGGAACACCCCAGAAGGCTGACCCAGATGGAGGGAGGGGAAAATGAATAGCGAAAAGGCAGACAAAGTTAAGAAGGAAAGTCAATAGGATTCCTCTCATCACGTCATACAGTTGGAAATGTACCAGCATGACTTCCTGGAACAGTTCTAACCATTGAATCAAATGCCTCCAACCTGCAGCCATGGTAAAGGCACAAGTTTTTTTTTTTTTTTTTTAAATTTTGATATGGTATATTTATTGAAATTTTTTTCATTTTTCTTTCTTCTTTCTTTCTTTCTTTCTTTCTTTCTTTCTTTCTTTCTTTTTTTTTTTTTTTTACAAGCACATAAGGGTCCTTTTATTCAGGTTCAACCTGGGCCTCCGCATGGCAGATGGAAGGAAATGTGGCACAGCCACAAGCCCAGGTGTAGAGGGTTTTTATAGGGAAAAACCACAAGCCAGAAATTGGCAACTTGGGATTGGGTAGAAGGGGCAAGGTGATTTTTTGAAACTATTGGTTTAGACTTATGGCAGGGAACCACAACCCACTGAACAGGATTATCTGGACTGCTCAGCAGGATTATCTAGATATCTCCAAGGGCCATAAACCAGTCAGGATCCTGTTAAGCTTTCCTTTCCTGTATAAACAGCAAACGGGATGTCTGCAGGAGTATCTGGATCCTGTTAAGCTTTCCTTTAAACAGCAGACAGGATGTCTGCAGGAGGATACTGCTCTGTATCCTTTCAAGTTATCATGGCATATTCCTGAGCCTGTAAAGTTAAGTCTAGGCCTTCACATTCCCCCCTTCACAAGTACCAATGACAGGACTCAATCATGAGTCCTACCTGTCCAGAGGTTCAGGGGTATTGGGACCTAAGAACCATTAGCTAACAGATTTTTCTAGGGCAGTGACATCTGCATCTATTGTCATTCTTTAAGGCCCTGTAGTTCTGATCTTTGAGTACAGCCAGATTATAATCTTATATAGTACCTCTTTGGTTCTGCACCAAGAAGGTCAAGTGTCTTATCTTATTGCAGAACCACTTCAGTTAATAAATTTATCTATTGGCAACTCTGAACCTATTTTCATAGTATGTCAATGAGCATTATAGTTGGCCATCTTGCCTCTATGCCAGGGAGCTTCCTTTTGACCCAGCATTTCAGCCTTTTCTGAACAGAGAACATGGGACGACGTATTCTCTTCTGGAACTGCTTCTAGCTGGCATTGGGGTGCCGTTGTCAGGGCACCCAAAAGGCTCAAAGGCTGGTCAAAGGCTGGGCAATGGGGCATCTGTCAGAAGCATGTGGCTGTCTGACCCCATAGAGACAGGGAAAAATCACATTGGCTGGGCTGGTCCACATCAGCTTTTAGCAAGTCCAGAGCTCACAGTTGTCTAGAGCAGTGTAGTCAGCAACTGAAGCTTGGAGGTGTCTGCCAGCCAAGTGGAAATCTGTTGAGACAAACTTAAACTAGGAACAGAAGTTAAAATTTATGAACTTATTTGGAACCCTTAGGCCCATACCCTTAGCAATTGGGAAAAGCAGGAGTCTCAAGACCAGGAGAGAGGAAAAATACCACCTTTAGGAATAAGCTGCACTTATCTGGGATCCTTCTGATCTCTGTGAAGTGGATCCAAGTTTTATGACTCTTAATCCTCTGAGGCCTACATGAACTATCTTATAAAATGACATAAAAATTTTAGATACATTAGTATTACCAATCTGTACTGAAATCCATATTGTAGACGAAACAGGTAATGGGTATCTGTAAAACAGCAGAAGTGGACTCATACCTTTGAGTCCCAACAAGAACTACAGATTTGGGTTAAAAACTTGTATATTTTCCTTCTGTCCAGAGAGCCTGGTATAAATTGGACAGAGATTTTTGACCTGATGAGAAGCACGTTTAGGTTTACATTTAGATATATTTAGATGACATCTAAAATAAATCTAAAATGTTGAGCTTGTGACTGAACAGAAAGTAGTCATTGCTCTACCAGCTTATCAGAACTCTATTAAATGTTAAGCTCTAAACTGTTATATCATAGAACAGGAGAGCAATCTGAAACTTTTTCTCATCTTAAATCATTTTCTGAGATCTTCAAAGCTTAGAAGCTTTCCTATCCTCAGACCTTTCTTAGACTCATATCTGAACCTTTATGACTTACTTAAACTTTTATATCTTAGGACATCTTTTAAAAAGGTAAGCTAACAAGCTGGCTATAGCCTTGCAAAAAGATCTGGTTGTCTGATGCTGCCACACTGACAAAGTTGGAGCTAGCCTAGCCATCAGTACTATCAGAGTACTGAGAAGGATAAACTATATCTGAGTGCAGACCAAGAAGCTTCCAATCCTATAAATTACAGGAACCAATCCCTACCCAGTTCTCCATGACATTGGAGGCACCAGTCAAAACAGCATCAATCTTCTTCCACCATCAGGCCCATAAGGCAGAGTATTTTACCTGTGGAATAGGGACACAGAACACTGACCTTGATTTGTCCAGGCAAAAGGGTGCAATCAATTCCAGTGTCCTGCTGCCTGTCCACAGTCTGGGCTGGGTCCTGGTGGCAAGCGTTGTATTGGGGTATCTTGCCCTGTGGTCAGCATTGTCATAATCCAGGCAGAGACGTTGTGGTGCCTCGTACATAATCTTTGGAGACCTTGGATCACTGCTAGGATCTGGAAGTCTGTCTGATATAATAAGCTTTTAGATCAATATTTAAATGCCATATTCTGCAGATCTCTGAAGTATGAGGGCTGTCCAGGTATATCTGAATAAACAAACTTTGTTTCTAGTTATTTTTGTTTCAAGCTCAACCCTGAAAACATATGCAAGGGACTGAGTAAAGCTGTATTCCCTGTAATCAATTACATCAGTACTTAGCCTGACTACAATTTAAAAAACTTGATTATTTATGACTGACTATTTACTTATGTTCTCTAACAGTCTACAATAAGGAGCCTTAAAAACAATGATTTTAAATTGAAACTCTTCTGTCTGATATAATAAGCTTTTAGATCAATATTTAAATGCCATATTCTGCATCCAAATACAGGTTCAGTAAAGAAACCAAAACAAAATATCAATATAAAACATACATATGATTCAGTTTATCTAAATAGCTTAAACTTAACAAATTTAACAAAGGCAAGGAGACTAGACAACATGCTTAAGCCTCACTGGTTCTCAACTTTCTCAATGCCATTTCATAACTGCAGTTTTGTCATTGTTATGAATCTCAATGTAAACATCTGGCATACAGGTGGTCCTAGGCCACCCCTGTAAAAAGGTTTTTTAACCCCCAAAGGATCAAGACTCATGGAGTCAGAAGCTATTTTAAGCCCTTTGTCAGACTGCTTAGGTCATTGTCTTGCTGCATTACAAGAAATGAATATCCCAGTTCCTGGTTAGTATTTGGTGCTTATGGCTGTGACCCTAATTTTTAGCCTTTTATTTTAAGTCCAAATATTAACAATATAGAGCATTTTATAAACTGAAAATGTCTCACAGTCTTATAAATTTAAATATTTTAAAAACTGTTCTTAAAAAGATTAATAACTCTCCAATGTCTTTCTGCAATTTCAAAAATAAAATACCTTTTTTTTTTTACTTTAAGAGGGAGAAAACATGGCATCATCACAATCTATATAAAGTAAAACCAAGCTCCAAAGTGCAAACAATCCCAAAGTTCAATATCTGGGATTCATTCATAATTCTTTTGGTTCTTTAACTTAGAGGCTTGGATGCTTTCTTTGACCCTACCCTTGGCAGCACTTACATAGCCTGCCTGCTCCATTTTATTATGGCTGGTGCTTCTGGTGATCCTCACCTGGCACTGGCATTTTCAAAACTGCTGAGGTCCACCATTGCAGCTGGACTCTCTTTGGAACTCTAGTCCTGCCATATATTTGCAAACCTCAGCTCTTCCCTATGATCCCTTCATGTCTTTAAAACCATTATCATCTTATTACATGGGTAAATCTTAAATTACAAAGTTCAGCTGCCAGAGCAAGCATTGAGGTGCAGCTTTAGCTATTCATTTAAATTCTCTAGAAGCTTGCTATTGAATACTTGGTAAAGACATAAGTACTTAGGTGTAAATTTCTAAGTTAGCTTTTGTTAACCTGAATAGATCTTTATAACCTTAGTGAAAGATGGCTGCCAGCCATGTGACTGTCCAGAGGTCACCAGCCAAGATGGAGTAAAGCCACATGGTTGATGTTTAAAGCATGTTTTTCTAAACAATAATTACTTGCACACATATGCACAATTGGATCCAAGTTATATACATACACATACATATAGTTAAAGCTAGCTTACATTCATACATATAGTTAAACCCAACTCATATACATGTCCATATATATATATATGTCCATATATATATATATATATATATATATTTAACATAACAGTTTGCAGAATCATGAGCTAATTCTAAAATGAAAACCAACCAGAATTAACTTTTAAATTCAGTATTGCAGGTATAAGAAACCACCAGCAACATAGTTCACATTCTCTCTGACCTTCTACAACCTTCCATAATACCCCTTCTGACCTTCTATAACTTCCCATTTACCCTCAGTCTGTCTAGACATTTATTTCCAACAAATTTCTTTCTTTTTTTTTTGACATAGAAACTCTTACCAAAGTCTTTCTTGTGATTTCCCTCAGTAGTTTAGAATATATTGTAAAGCTACAATATTTTAAACAAAAACAGAAATACATGCACATACCATAACAAGAATAACTCTAAATTTGCATCAGCACTGTACCACAGTCAAGAAACTGTTGGTTAGCCTTATAACATAGCCACAGTAGCTTAGCAACCATCAGCAGTGAGTGACATTCCATTCTGCTCTTAGAACCAAACCTTGATCAGGTTTCACCCCCAGGCAGATCTTAGGAGCCCCACCCATCAGCTTGGGAGATGGAAGAGGACCACATACAGCATGGAGACAAAAGATTGTTATTGAACCCAGATTCTCAAATACATGAGAGTGGCTGCGCCCTCGGACCTGTAGCCCACTCCTCCTGACTGTGACCCTGGAGGGGCAGTTCTCCACCAGCCGCCACCCAGCTCAGGCATGCTCTGAGCTCCTTGAGGCACCACTCTGGCTCCTGCCTGTGCTGTACCATAAAGCCTCTATCCTGAGGCTCCCATGACATTCTTACCTAACTCAGAATCATGTGAGCATTCAGGGATAGATTTAATCTGTGACAAAACCCACCTGAACTAGAGACACACTCAGGCCTCTCTGCAATGAAAACCAAACCAACCAAAAATTGTACCATTCAAAAGGAGGGGGAATAAGTTTTCTGATGTGACTCAGAGGGATGGAACATAAGCAGAGTGGAAAAAATGCAAAGAAAATACCTTGATCATAAAATTACAGTTTTAGATCCCAGCAGAAGCAATGGATGTAATGCCATATAATATATGAGACAGAATGAGTGAATTAGGGAGGAAAACTGGAGAGTAATTTTTCAATACACAGAAGGAAAAATCACAAAAACAAGAACACAATGAAGTACTGGTAAGTTAGACAGGTGGAATGCGTAACAGGGAACTCTTAGTGCTGGGAAGATGGTCTGGCAGCACAATGCTTTCTGCACAGGCATGAGGACCCAAGTTTGAGTCCCCAGTACTTACACAAATGCTGAGCATGGTGTGCACCTATAATCCCCAGCCAGGGAGATGGAGGTAGAAGGATTCTTAGGGCTCATTGGACAGTTAGTCTTCCAATTTGGCAGATCCCAGGTTCAGTGAGAGAACCTGTCTCAAAAAAATAATGTGGAGAGCAATTGAGGAAGATGCCCAGTGTTAACCTCTAGTCTCCACATTCACCACAGTTCAAGCACATACCACATATACATGGACACATGGGGACAGACAGACACACACACACACACACACACACACACACACATACACACACTGAAGTAAATGCCTGAGATATGAAGGCCTACCAATAGATGTTAGGATACAGCTGTGTAGAGAGTGGTAGAAGCCCCGAGTAAGTGAAGTAATGATGAACATATGCTGTTGACATGGGCACAGCCATGTCAAGGACTCTAGCACCTCAGACCCATGGAGGAATGCCAAGGCCTCCCCCACACTCTGGGATGAAGCTCAGAGGAAAAAAAATTGTAAAATCTTCCTTGGGTCCATGTGTGGATGTTGATAGTGTGTGCTGAAAATGTCCACCATATCACCCCCAAGATTACGTCATGAAGACTGCTCTCCTACAGAGAATGCTCCTGAAGATTAGTCAGACCTGTCTTCCTTGACCCAGTGGTACACTGTAAACCCCGCCCCCTTGTTTATCTGTATGCAATAACCCCATTTCCCTGTTCAACTCTATATAATAAGTACACTAAGCTCCCTAGGGTTTGCAGTTTCTCCATCCAGGAACCCAGTCCTCCTGACACCAGCTTTTTTTATGTGTCCATCTGTTTGTCTTTTCTTCATTCCCTCACTGACTTTAGTCAGGTCAAGTCCCTGGAGCTGTTCAAGGACATAGCATAGCTGTCAACTCACCCAAGGCACTCACTCTAAGTAAACAGATAACATGATCAAGAATATTTCAGATGTGCACTTGTAAGGCTTAGTCTTAATTGTCAACTTGACACCATCTACAATCACCTAGAAAGAAGTCTCACTGAGGCAGGATGGCCTATGTTCAAATCTGTGGAAGACTGTCTTGAATACATTTATCGAGGTAGGAAGACCTAGCCCATTGTGGGCAGCGCCATTCCCCAAGCACAGGATCCTGGATTGTATCAGAGTGGAGAGAGTAAATGGGACACTGGCATGCCTGCATTAATTCATTGTGCTCTGCTCTTGACTGGGGATATGATATGACCAGTTTGCCTTGAGTTTCCCACAGTGGTGGACTGTAACCTGAAACTGTCAACCCAACACACCCTTTCTCCATTGAATTGCTTTTGTTGTTGTATTTTATTAAACCACAAGAAATAAAAGTAAGACAGATTTCAAAGGAAAAAACGCTAACAACAGAGCAGTTTGGTGATGACTGTTCTGCTGTTAACTAGGGAGTCAGGGAAAAGTACCCAGGAGGAAACGAGTATGCTGAGGCCTGAAGGAAAGAAGGCAAAGCATGAGACGTCTTCTAAGGAGAGAGGCTAGGTAGTCAAGCATGACATGGTTGAGGAAAAGAATTAAGGTCAGGATGACCACAATGAGGCAGGAGAGTAGGGCAGAGTGGGGTGCAGAAAGCCCACGAGATTAGCATATGAAAGAAGCTGATTTTCATAAAGGAAGACTGGAAACCTCTCAAAGGCCCACAGGCAACAGACAGGGCATGCGTGGGGAAAGCCCACTATGTACAAAGGCACAAGAAAGTCAGAGCTATGCAAACATCTTAGGAAGGACCACAGGCCTCAGAGCACAGAGCCATTGTCATCGTTTGTTTCTCTATTGCTGTGTTAAACACCATGCCCCAAAGCAACCTGGACAGGAAAGGGTGTATCATCACTGATGAAAGCTAAGGCTGGATCCCGGAGCAGAAACTGAAGCAGAGCCCATGGAGGAACACTGTTTACCAGCTTGCTCATTCTGGCTTGTTCAGATGGCTTTTTTTACAGAGCCCATGCCACTTGTCTAGGGATGGTATCACTCACAGTGGGCTGGGCCCTTCCAAGTCAATTAGCAGTCAAGAAAATGTCTCACAGACATGCCCACAGGCCAGAGAGATGGAAGCGATTCTTCAGTGGAGGTTTCCTCTTTTGAGGTATGTCAAGGCTTTTATCACAGTGATGACTATGGTTAGCCATCACAGTCATGGAGCTTCTAGCCTTTCCCCCATCTTTGACCTCCCTTTTCCCTTTGGTGGTGCACTCTTTCTTGATAACTATTCCGAGACTGCTACTATTCATGTGTCTCTCTGCTCAGGTGTTTTTTTTTTTTTTTTTTAATTTCAGGATGCAAGAACCTGAAAATCCCAGCAGTTGCTGATAACCAGCAGCTCTGATAACAACACATTGAGCAAGGAGGGGGGGGAGAGTGGTAGGCAGTGAGAATGGGGAAGTAGGCTGGGAGAACATGATGATCAAGCACAGCCATGACAATAGGAAAAAAGCTTGTGGGGCGCCACAGGAGAATTTGGCCTAGACACTGCTCCATTTGGTCAAATGGAGAGTGGTTTGTCACAAGTAGAGTAAGGGACTTATTAGGAACATATTTCAATAGCATCTACACCAATGGTTCTCAGCCTGTGGATCACAACCCTTTGGGGGTTGAATGACCCTTTCACAGGAGTCAGCTAAGGCCATCAGAAAACACAAATATTTACATTACGATTCATAACAGTAGTAAAATTACAGTTATTAAATAGCAATGAAAGTAAGTTTATAGTTAAGGGGCACCACTACATGAGGAACTGTATTAAAGGATCACAGCATTAGGAAGGTTGAAAACCACTGATCTAGATAGAAGATGGCAGTAAACTTGTACCTGAGTCTTATTTAAAAATTATATGTCATATATATTTTAATATGATATATATTAGCATATGTCACCTATAAGGTACTTTGGTAATATTTATCCCCCATTCATTTCCCTCTCTCCTGACTCTTGCTGGGTCCCTTCTTCTTTCCAAAGAATTCCCTCGTCTTCATAAGTTTAAAAATTACCTGTTATCTAGATTCTGCCTATGATAGAAAGCATGTAGTATCTACTGTTCTGAACCCGGCTTATTTTGCTTAACACAATCTCCACTTCCATCCATTTTCCTGCAAATGACATAATTTCATTTATGGCTGAATTATATACTCCATTGTGTGTTTATGCCATATTCTTTTATACATTCTTCTGTTGCTGAGCCTCTACACTGGTCCCACAGTGTCACCATAAATAGGTGCACGAGGTCTCTGTTGTCTGCTGACTTGGATTTCTTTGGGTATAAGGAATAGCATGACTAGATCACATGATGCTTCTAGTTTCGGGGGGTTTTTTTGGTTTTTTTTTTTTTTTTTTTTTTTTTGAGGAATCTCTACACAGACTTCCATCATGGCCACACTAATTTACATTCCCACCAAAAGTGTGAAGAGTGTTTCCCCTTTTGCACATATTCAGCAGCATTTATTGTTTTCTTCATGATAGCTATTCACACTAGTTGCAAAGGAAACTCGAGGTAGCTTTAACTCCATTCCCCTTATGGCTAAAGATATCTAACACCTCTTCCTGTATTAACTGCTCTTTGTGCTTCTTTTGAGAACCGTCCATTTAGTTTATTTGCCCATTTGCTCTTCAGGTGTTTATTTCCTTGAATTATTCATATATTCTGATTACTAATCTCCTACCAAATGAGTACCTGGCAACAATTTTCTCACATTTTCTAGACCAGTGGTTCTCACCCTTCCTAATGCTATGACCCTTTAATACACTTCCTCATGTTGTGGTGACCTCTTGCCATAAAGTTATTTTTATTGCTACTTCATAACTGTAATTTTGCTACTGTTATGAATCGTAATGTAATTATTTTTGGAGATAGAGGTTTGCTAAAAGGGTCGTGACCCAAAGGTTGAGAACCATTGTTCTAGAATGTTTCTTCAGTCTATGATTGTTTCCCTTGCTGTGTGGAAGATTTTTAATTTGATGCCGTCTCATTTTTCAATTCTTGCTTTATTCCCTGAGTTACTAAGTACTCTATTCATAAAGTTGTTGCTACTGCCTATGTCTTGAAACATTTTCTCTACGCTTTCGTCTCCTAACTCCAGGGTCTTGGATTTTATACATTAAGGTCTTTGGTCTATTTTAAATTGATTTTTGCGCACAATGAAAGATAGGAGTTTCAGTCTTTTTTTTTTTTTTTTGGCTTTTTTTTGGTTTTTTCGAGACAGGGTTTCTCTGTGTAGCTTTGCGCCTTTCCTGGAACTCGCTTTGGATACCAGGCTGGCCTCGAACTCACAGAGATCCGCCTGGCTCTGCCTCCCGAGTGCTGGGATTAAAGGCATGCGCCACCACCCGGCCAGAGTTTCAGTCTTTTACATGTTTTCCCAGCACCATTTGCTGGAGACTGCCTCCTTTACAACAAATGTTTCTGTTATCTTTGTCAAAAATAGCCAGTAAACGGAACCAGTATAGATGCCTATCAACAGATGGGTAGATAAAAAAATATACTACATATACACAATGGAATTTCATTCCGCAGTGAAGAAAAATGAAATCATGATGTTTACAGGAAAATAGATAGAATAGGGAATTATTATATTTAAAAATGTAAAAGACTCAAAGACAAACACCATATGTTTTCCTTCACATATAGAAGCTAGAATTTAAATGATATATTAATTTGTTGATACATATAATGTATATTAGTATATATATAATACATACATATGAATGTGTTTATGTGTATCTGTGGAGAGGTCACTAGAGGGGATCATCATGAAAGGTGAACAGTAATGGGATACACATGATAAGAAATTGTAAGGAGGAAGGAAGGGACGCCTCCAGAAAGGGGCAGAAGGCGGGAAGTGGGGGAGGAGGAGCATGTGAAAATTCCACAATAAAACCATTTATTTTATATGCTAACAAATTAAAATTTAAAAATAGAAAATCAAATGGCTTCAGCTGCACAGGTTTGCTTATGAGACCTCTACTCCATGGGTGTATGTGTCTATTCTTTGGAATCACACCATGCTGGTTTGTGATATATTGATTTGTGCAGGTTGTACATATTCAAGGTCTTTGTGGCTTCTAGATCCATTTAGGACTATTTTCTATTTCTGGGCACGGCGTCATTGGCATTTTGATAATATTAACTGCACTGATTCTATGGGTGGCTTTTGGCAATATGGTCATTTTTACAATACTGATTCTTCATAATCTACAGATGTGGGAGGTTTTTCTCTCCTAGTATTGAATGTGGTTTGGAAGTAGACATGAGCAGCACCAGAAGATAGGTTAAAATAAATGGGGGAAATAGATGAGACAAGGAGAAATCAGAAGTCTTAAGAGACAAAAAAGACTAAAGAAAATGAAACTAATTTGTTATAACCCAAAACAAAGATAAACATTTAGAAAAATTTGTAAGCTGAATTATAGCTTTGAAAATAACCAAGGCAATAATAAAGAAGAAGAGGATTGATTGCAAAATTGATAACACTGTAATCATAATATGTATTCTAAGCATAATTATCTCTAACTTTAATAGAACAGAGAAATATCTAGAAATTTGACTATTATTAATAAATAAACTGAGCTTACTAGAGATAGTAAACACCATATTTTATAAACATTGATTATACATTTTGCTAAAAGACTCATAAAAATAATCTCAATATATTTCCCAAAGCAAAATATTGTCTTGATTTTTTGAACCATAATATTATAATAAAAATAAGGAGAAGGTTAAATAAAACTGCCCTAAAAAATAAAATAAAACATCATCTAAGTAACTTTGAACCAAATAAATCTCAAACTTCGGTGCCGAGGGGATGGCTCTGCAAACATGAGGACCTGAGCTGGGACCCTCGGCCTGTAAAAGCTAGGTGCAGCCTGCACATCTGTAACCCTGGTGCTGGTGTTCACTGGCCAGCTCAGTTGGTGAGCTCCAGGTTTGGTGAGAGATCGTGGCTCAAAAAATAAAGTAGAGAGTGATTGTGGAAGACATTTGATATTGACCTCTAGCCTCTTCATGCATACACATATGTATGCATGTACATCACCTATACCTGCCACATGCACATAAACACATACCTATAACACACACACACACACACACACAGAAAGAATATAAAAATTTCAAATAAATAAAAGCAAACACCATAGTATTTATGTGTTAAAGAACATATGGGATGGGATTTCAGAAAACAATTAATTCAAAGAAAAATTCCAGGATGTAGAAAGTTGCAAAAGTACTACCAATACCCTCATACAACAACATCTGGATACATTATAAAATCATAACCTTTCCCAAGCCAATCAGAATCCCAAGATCCCTGGGTAATCAAAATGCTTAAAAACCTAAGAGACAGCTGGGTACAATGGTGCATGCCTTTAATCCCAGCACTCGGGAGGCAGAGGCAGGTGGATCTTAGTGGGTTTGAGGGCAGCCTGCTCTATAGAGTCAACTCCAGGGTAGCTGAGGCTGCACAGAGAAACCCTGTCTTGAAAAAAAGTCAAAACAACAACAACAACAAACTTGTAGCCCCCAGAATAGTAAGAAATAGAAGTATTAGGTCACCCGTGGCAGAACACAGGGGAGAAATGTTGGGTACCACAGATAAAGGTAAGGTGACTTTCTGTAGACCACCTAAGTCCATGCAAAGGCACAGCAGGGCTGGTGTGAGGGTAGGCAGCTCCTGGGCGTTACATAGTGTGGGAGGAGCCTCACTGTTCATGTGGCGCTTTGCACAGGTCTTACTAGATGCTCATAAAACAAAGAGGCTCATAAAACAGAGTGGTCCCTATCCCTGGGGACCTCTCAGGGATGCCTTCCTTTTGAGGCAGACATAACCTTCCTTCATACTTCCCACAGCTGGTAGCAGGAGTGTGTGGTCTCCTCCCATAGTGGTAGAACAGCCCAGTGACCTGGGGCCAGGTAATTTACTGTCTTCTCATTGTTTGACACAGTTTCCAGAGTCTGGAAAAGGACAGCAGAGCTGTCCACTGGTCTCCATCACTGGGCAGGCAATTGTAAACTGGAAGCAACAGATCACTCCTGGAGGAGGGGGAAGAGTGTGTCAGGAAATACCCTTAGACATCCATGCACGAAGTCTAAAAGCTGTAGAGCAGGACCACAAAACGCACAAGCAAGTACTCTGAGAAGCAGCATCTGCCCTAGGCTCAATGTTTTGAAGCTGGAGGTCCACAGAAGGCAGCCATAAAGTTAAAAATAAAAACAAAACTGAAGTTAGCAATAATAAGAATAGCAAGAATAAGATACCATGGGTTTGAGAGGCAAGGGCACATGGGAAGGAATTGGGGGAGGAGGAAATGATGTAATTATTTTAACTAAATTAAAAAATAATTAATTCAAAGCCAAAGTCACAACTATGTGGCCAAATTGCCCACACCAATGGCTTAGATGGAGAACTAGGCACATTGTCAGAAAACACGAGCAATAATAATTATAATAATAATGTCACTGCTTAAATGATTTTGCTTATCAATCTCAGTGTGTGATCAAAATTAAAAAGGCAGACATGTTAAGAGACACAGCAATTATTTTAGGAAGACAGATATTTGAAATATCCAATTAGGAATTTACTGTATTATGGTTAATAAAGTTAATTCTTGAGTTTAGGGAAAGGATGGCGTGCATAAACACAAAGTGAATTTGAAGAGAAGCTGGAAACCTTAAGATCTGATGGAAATGCCAGAAGTGAAGAAATGAAACAGAGAACCAGGAGGTGCCTTGATGTGCTCACTGTAGACCGGATGTAGCTTCCTGGTCTCAATCTATCCTGGAACCTGAGACCCAGTGTGGTGGTGCTGAGGAGTGGGGGGGGGGAGCGCTTTAAGAGGATAGTCACAGAGTAGAGCACTTGTGAGTGGGCTGAGGGACTTCCTGTAAGATCTGAGGGACTGACTAGGCTCTTTCTGCCCTTCTGTTACTTCCGCCATGTGAGGACCCTGTATTCAAGGTGCTGTCCCAGAAGTGGAGACCAAGCCTTAGCACCTGGATCTTCATTTCCAGTTGCTGGAACTGTAAGAAAACTTTTTTTTTTAATTAATTAAAAAATTAAAAGGCAATACTTGAATTTGCATATGTGTTGCAGAATATTTGCTTTACTATACAGAGATGTGTTGCATTTGTTTATGTTGTGGAATATTTAACTATGTAAAGATGTGCTGCTGTTTTACCTTGCCTGCCTAAGGCACCTGATTGGTCTAATAAAAAGCTGAATGGCCAATAGCAAGGGAGGAAGTATAGATAGGACTTCCAGGCAGGGAGAGTAAGTAGGAGGAGCTTGGGGAAGGAAGAAAGAAAAAGAGATACCAGGGAGACACCAGGGACCAGACAGACAGACACAGAGGAAGCAAGAGAATAGGACATACAGAATGAAAGGAAGGTTAAAAGCCCTGAGGCAAAACATAGATGAATAGAAATGGGTTAAATTAAGTTAAAAGAGCTAGTGGGACCAGACTAAGCTAAGGCTGAGGATTCATAATTAATAATAAGTCTCCATGTCTTTATTTGGGAGCTGCTTGGTAGCCCAAAGAAAAAGCCAGCTATATATATATGCCCCACCCTGTGCTGGGTCTGTACAGGTGAAGGGATGTGTAAGCACACATGCAGCCTCACAGATCTTCAGTCTTGCCCCCACACTCTGCCCGGCACTGTTTGCCTCAGGCCCCATTCATTTGTGTGCTTGGATTTCAGCCCATGACAGATGTGTCTGCACTGAACCCCAGGTCTGTTTTCCTTGTCACTCCCTGAGCAACAGAGCACAGCTATTTATACAGCATTTACATGAAGTCTGGAGATGTTTTCAAGTACATGGGATGGGGCTGGAGCGATGGTTCAGCCTTTAAGGGCATGATTGCTCTTGCAGAGGGGCCAGGATTTGTTTCCAGCACCCAAATGGTGATCACAATGAACTACAGGGGATCCAACGCCTTCTTCTGCTCTCTGCAGGCACTGGGCATGCACTCAAGCAAAACACACATGTACAATAACATAAACATACTTGCAGGCAAAACACACACATACAATAACATAAACAAATCTTAAAGAATAAAAAAATCAAGTATATGGAAGGATGTGCACATA
>CABHPR010147387.1:0-29595 GCA_902168415.1 Peromyscus melanophrys
GTCAGTGACAATACAGTATGGAAACAGTAACAGACACCCTTACTTTTCACATTTAAACATTTTCGTCAGTAAATAGGAGGTTAGCAGATAGTTTTTGCAGAGATGCTTCATGGTACTAAGTTTCCTAATTAAAATGGCTGACAGGATAATCTATCGGGGGACTGATCCTTGAGACAAGCATCCTCTTAGGTTATCCAACTCAAGCAAGCAGTCAGTTCTAAACACAATACGTATGAATGGCACTACATGAATTCAACACATTGCTTTTAATACACATATAAGCATATTATTTTACATAAATAATATATAATAATGTATAATATATCATATAGAATGTATACATAAATACATATAATATGTCACAATAATAATTAAGGAATATGAAGTTATGAAATTGAGAAAGAGGAATGACAGAGGAGTTGAAGAGAGGAGAGGGAAAGAAGAAATAATGTCACTATAGTACTCAGATATGAAACTCAAAAACTAAAAGAGGAGAAAACAATTATTTTACATAATGGTAAATAGTTTTTTTATGAAATTTTTCCATATTTTTCTTTATTCTACTGGGAGAATAATCTGATTTTTGCTATGATTTTTTAAAATTGAGATATATTGGCAGATTTTAATTTTTTTTCTCTTGTTTTATTAGTGCCCATGGTGGGGGCAAGAAAGCAAGAAGAGGAGAAAGGGAAAAAGGAAAGATCAAAATAAAAGAGCCTTTAAGACAAATCCACTTCTTGTCAAATGTTTGCATTTTTCTTCTGATTAGATAGGCACAGGGTGTTTCTAGCCAGCTCCTCATAGCCTGTCAACGCTCTAATACTTCATAATTTATAAAAACAGCTTTTCCTCCTACAAAGCTCAACATACTTCACAGATATATTAGTGATGCTCACAATATTCCTCTGGGGAATGTAGGCGACAGGAATTATTATGTGTTTTACTAGGGGAAGGAAAGATCGAAACAAGAACCCATTATCACCAGTGAGCTAGAGACTAGTGTTGGGCCTTTCTGCCTGAACAGGCTCTAAAGACAGATGGAAATGACTAGACTTACACAGGACGCCAGAACTGTCTAGAGTCAAGGGAGACATTCAAGAAGCCTGTAAGTGGCTCCTGACTCATCCACTTGGATGTCCAGTTAGGAACTGACATCCTAGTGCTCTGGTGTTTTTATTCTGGATAAACGTATTCATCATTGCTGGTCTAAACCTTCCCTTTTTCCAATCTAATTTTCTTTGAATCTGAACCCACCCTTAACAAAAAAGGAAGGATAATTTGAAAATACCAATTGTGATTTTTATTATTTTTTTAAGCTGAGTATACATGTAAACAACTAAAAACAAAACCAAGTTATCCAATTTCACTTCAAAAGAAGCTCCCTGGTTAATAAATATATCATAGAATAATCGTTTTCTTTGAATACATTATATTTCCCTGATGTGTATGCTTATGAAACATGCTATATTTATCCAGCACACGGCTGCTTGGTTGTTTCTCACTCTGAGGCTTTATTAAATGACTTCTATCTAAAATTGACAAGGGTTGCCTTTTTCCCAGCCCTCCAGAAAACACACACTTGTTTCCTATGTCTTCCACCTTCCCTTTTTCTTTTACCATAGTTCTGTTTATGTGAGTATGTAGCATATGTATTTTTATGTCTGCCTACATGTTCCTTGAAGCTCAGCCATTCCTATGCAATTATTCTAGATACTTCCAATAAATTTGGCTTCTATTCTGCTCTCCATAACTCATGATATTCTCCCTTCAAAATATCCAATTACAGTTTCTAGGTTTCATCTCTTTAAGGAACTTCCTACAAGAGTCTCCTAACCTACTGTGTTTGAGCATTTTAAAACCCAAACACAGCTGTCATTCTGCCCTCCTCTCATCTTTCTGCACTTCATCCTGAAGATTTTTCCTGCCTTTATTTGGAGTTTGTGCCCTGTGCATCCCTCTCCATCTCCCTCTCACTCTTCCTAACCCACTCCCATTGATTTATTCCTCATTCTTGTTGGATGTGTTTTCTGATAGCCTTCTAAGAAAGGGGAGAGTGCAGAAAATTTGGGTGCACACTGTGTATCTAAAGTGTTCATCTGCATTTTCTCGTCATTGCTAATGTCAGCCTACATACTATTTTGTATTCTGGAATGGAAAACATTTCCTGAGAATTCTTAAGACATCGCTTCATTGTCCCCTGTGTCTGATATCATTGCTAAATGATCTAAATCCATTGTGAATCTAACAACTTACAAAATATAAGCTGTCAATTTTGAAACCCTTTTCCACAATATTCTGAAAGAGATATATTTCCAGTTGCCAGCCAGGACCCAGGACATGCCTGTTTCCTCTACCAGTTACTGAGGACTCCTGGGATCTGAGATTTAAGAACCCTGATTACTGCAGTTTCATTTTGATAATCCCCACACTTGCACTTTCTGCTTTCTCTTCTCATGTTCCTAATAAAATGACACTTCTTTTTCTCTTATTTCCTATTTTTAATCTCTCTTTTTTGTGAACTCCTCTAGAGGATTTTCTCACTTTATCATCCAGTCCTTTAGTTGGTATTCTAGTCCAGTACCATATTTTAGTATAACAAGATCTATGCCTCATGGGTACAGTGTATTTTATTATGTAACTATTAATGTTTTTTTATGTTTTTTGCATAATACCAGTTTCTATCAGCCCACCATCTTTAACTCTTTTTTTTTTTTTTTTTTTTTTTGGTTTTTCGAGACAGGGTTTCTCTGTGTCGCTTTGTGCCTTTCCTGGAACTCACTTTGTAGACCAGGCTGGCCTCGAACTCACAGAGATCCACCTGCCTCTGCCTCCCGAGTGCTGGGATTAAAGGCGTGCACCACCACCGCCCGGCCACATCTTTAACTCTTAAGTGCTACCATGGTCTCTGTAAAACTGTACAATGTGTCTTTTCCTGTTAAATCCCTAAGGTAGCCTAGCATCCTGTTACACTTATGCAAAAGCATAGATATCATGCTATGGGCTAAATGATTAAAAATCAGTTTTCCATGGATTAATTCCTGTCGTCCACTGGGCTTCTATTTTTAAAAAATGGATTTAGAAATGGGACTGGAGAAATAATTCAGACAATAATATCACTTGTCACTTTTGCAGGGACCTGGGTTCCGTTTCAGCAGCTACACAACAGTTCACAATGGTCCTTACCTCCAATTCCAGGGGACCAGCTACATTTTCTGGCCACACATAATGCCCTCACATACATACAGGCAAAACACATGTATACATAAAATAAATATTTTAATGATACCCTAAGTGGCATATAAAGGACAAAATTTATTCCTTTGAGTACTGGTATCTTTGAATCCCACATTAAGGGTCCAGCAAAATGATACCTGGTGAGAGCCCACTTCTGCAAAGATGACCTTTTTTTTTCACTGTCAGTACATGTAATAAAAGGAGTATGGAAACTCTAATTAGAGTCTTTACAAATACTCTAATCCTGTCTACAAAAGTTTTATCATTATGACCAAAAGGTGACCTCCAAAAGATCCCTGATTCAAATCTCACACACTAGAGTTAATGTTTCAAAGAACACAAATAGACTGTAGAGTTGCCCAAATTCATCTAATCATATTATTATGAGACAGCTAGTGGACACCCAACTATAAATGATTTAGGCACGATTCAAATACAAATTTACATAATCTTGACCATGTCTTTTCTATTCCCAACACCATTTCTCCGCAGTGTACTTTCAGACTATTTCTACCTCCAAATTACATCACATAAGCTTCATTATAGATTAGTTGTAATGTGGCCCAATCATATATTCTGACCCTAAAATCATTTTCACAAATAAAAGAGTGAAGGTATCTATATGGGTAATTAAATCTCTCCTAAATATGACCAAAACATAACTTACCAGTCTTGCATGCAAAATTGGCTCCTGGTAAACACAGTATGAGTAGAATGAACTCATTACATATTCAGCAAACAAATGAAAACAATTTAATTGACTTGGCTTTGGAAAAGAATACAAGGAGCATTCTTCTGTTTGAAAAAACCACGTTTTCCCTCATGTTCTCATCCTTCATCCTCTCCCCTCTGTTGCACTCCCCCCGGACTCTGGTTTACTCCAGAGATCTCAACTATTTCCCCTTCCCAGGGTGATCCATGTATCCTGCCTAAAGTCCTCCTTGTTAGCTAGCTTTTCTGGAGCTGTGGGTTGTAGTCTGGTTATCCTCTGCTTTACATCTAGTATTGACATATGAGTGAGTTAATACCATATTTGTCTTTCTAAGTCAGGGTTACCTCACTCGGAATTGAGATGGTTGAGCTGGGGGGAGGGACAGAGTGGGAGAGCAATGAAAGAGGTATCTTGATAGAAGGAGACATCATGAGGTTAGGGAGAAACTTGGGCTAGGGAAGTTCCCAGGAACCCACAAGGATGACCCCAGCTTAGACTACTAGCAATAGTGAAGAGGGTGCTTGAACTTGCTTACTCTGGTAATAAGATTGGTGAGTACTCCAACTGTCATCATAGAGCCCTCAGCCAGTAACTGATGGAAGCAGACGCAGAGATCCACAGCCAAGCACCAGGCTGAGCTCTGGGAGTCCAGTTGAAGACAAGGCAGAAGGATTATATGAGCAAGGGGGGTTCAAGATCATGATGGGGAAACCTACAAAGACAACTGAACCAAGCTCATGGGAACTCACAAACCATAGACCAACAGCTGTGGAGCCTCAATGGGACTGGACTAAGCCCTCTGCATATGGAAGACAGTTGTGTAGCTTGGTCTGTTTTGGGGGCCCTTGGCAGTGAGATCAGGATCTATCCCTGGTGCATGAGCTGGCTTTTTGGAGCCATAACCTATGGTGAGATGCCTTGTTGAGCCTTGATGCAGGGGGAAGGGGCTTGTTCCTGCCTCAAATGAATGTATCAGGCATTGCTGACTCTGCATGGGAGGCCTTATCCTTTCAGAGGAGGGGATGGGGTGTGGGAGGAGGCTGGGGGTGAGCAGGAGGAGGGATGAGAGGCAGAGCTGTGGGTGGTATGTAAAATGAATAAAAAATAATTCTTAAAGAAAAGAAAGAAGAAAAAAATGCTGGGCAGTGGTGGTGCATGCCTTTAATCCCAGCACTCGGGAGGCAGAGCCAGGCAGATCTCTGTGAGTTCAAGGCCAGCCTGGGCTACAGAGTGAGTTCCAGAAAAGGCACAAAGCTACACAGAGAAACCTTGTCTCGAAAAAAACAAACAAACAAACAAACAAAAAACCCAAAAAAAAACAAAAAAAAAGAAAGAAAGAAAAAGCTACACTTTTAAAGTGCTGGGGAGCAGACTGTGCACCCATTCATAAGTTTTAGTATATAAGGAGATATACTTATCTAGACGCTCTCAGAATAGCAACATAGTGAGGATGTGTTTGAGAAGGACAATGACAATATATGGAGGTTTAAAATTGTCTTTATAAGTGAGAGCACAGGTTGAAGCATTAGAGCAGTGATGTTAGATCCTCCAGTAGCACAGATAACTCATTGACAGATGAATCTGATGGTTAGGAGCTATGCTAAAGTCTTGGTGAAGGAACAGGTGGGAAGGGGGAAAGAGAAAAAGAGGGAAGGAAGGAAGGAAGGAAGGAAGGAAGGAAGGAAGGAAGGAAGGAAGGAAGGAAGGAAGGAAGGAAGGGAGAGAGAGAGAGAGAAGGGGAGGAAAGGAAAGAGACATGGCCATGATTTAACTACCATTTTACCAGCTTGTCCAAGATGGTTTTGAGTCTATTAGAAGAAACTTCTTTCCCTGGATCTCGCCTTCATTCAGATTCCACTGTCTCCTGGAGCTGGCAAAATGGCCATTGGATTGATATCTACACACCAAGCCTTGTTTATCTCTAATCTGGTCTTTCCACACCACTCAGAGGGATCTTAAAATTTAAACCTGACCATGGCACTCTTCTGCCTAAATCCTTTAAATGTCTCTAGTTGCTCCTCACATCAATCCCGAGTCATTAACTTGTTCTGGGAGGCCCTGAGTCTTCCAGCCTGAACTAAGCCTGCAGTAGTTTATATATTTTTTTTTACCCTTGTATTTTCCCATCTGATAATCCCAGTTCACTTTTCAAAAAAAAAAAGGCTTAAGTGTCACTTTCATAAAGAAATGTTCCAGATAATCCAAAGCTTATCTGAAATATCCCAGCATAGTTTCTCAAGGCTTCTCATACTCCTTGGCAGCATATCTTGGTGCTGTATTGTGTAATTTAATATTTTCTATCCTTTAAGATACTCTACCACTCTTTAAATGAGACTCTCAGCTTCACATCTGACATAAACTCTATATTAATATTCATAATTATTATAATTTCAGCAATTGCTAATTCTTAAAATATTATGTGTTGCTGTTTTATTATATTTTTGGTATTTATTTTATATTTGAGGAAACTGAGGAACAGAGTGGCTACAGAAGCTATCAGAGGTCAAGAAGCAGGTAGAGAGCACTGATTCTAAAATTATATTGCTGTCCTTAAGCCCCTGATCTCACACATGCTATGTAACCATAGGTAGGTGACAGGTGATGAGAATTTTTAGAGGCGTGTCAAGGAGGTTCAATGTGTTAATATCGTAGAATTCAGAATAACAAATGGCAGCATGTACTACACAATTAAGTGGCTACTAGAACCATATTACAATAACTACTGTGCAATGGCTCCCCAGTAATTATTAATTTTAACCTTTATAGAAATGAGAGTGAGAATAAGTGTTATTATTTATCACCAACAATATATTCTAAACTTCAGTAAACTACCTTTAGTTTACAATTGTTGAAACTTTATACATATTCTTTACCAGTAGCTTGGGTGGTAATTACTGGGAATGCAATAGAAGTACTAATTCAGATACATACATCACAGATAATAGTGTTGAGGCATATGCTATTGTACAGAGGGGAGCCATGAGCCATTTTGCAGGAAATCTAAGCTCTCCTAAGGACCAAGCATATCACAGCCCATACACCAAACAAAGTAATGTTCACCAGTGCTGAAGTGAGAGTGATATAATTTAATATAATTTAGTATTTAGCATCCCATGGGTCTGGGTGATTCCTTTCTTACATACTCTCTATTTAGTTGTGGAAATACAAGAGCAGAGTTTGGTGCTCATTAAAGTATGTCCAAACTACATTAGACCCAAAGAAATCTAAAAGTGAAAAGCAACCCTTGTTGAGCACACAGTTTATAATCTTCTCCAGCAATACCACACCTATTCAACTAAAGAAATTACCTTTCAGAGCCCCTGAGAGCCATCTGAAATTCCTTTTTTCCTTTCAGTAAATACTATGTGTTCTTTTCTGAGATGAGACCTCTTGAGATTTATAACATGCTAGTATGAAACTTGGTTGCAATAATGCATGAACATAGTTAAGCTAGAAGTAGTTTTAGAATCAGTGGGGTAGTATGGGTCCAGGTCAGATTCGCCTCATTGATTAGTAGCTAGAACACATAAGGGTCTAGATCAAGCATAGGAGAATTTAGGCTACCAATGAGTTTGCATTGATGGAATAGAGGCAATAACCATATAATCTCTTGGAACTGTTTGGATCAGTAAAGATACAGGTGGACCAAGAGGTTCTGGGAAATTACAACAATACAGAGTTTTATTTCCATCTACTATGAGTTTCATTCTCTTTTCTTTGCCTAATTTCAATGGCTGTGGGACAAAGGCATGATTTGACTTTATGAATATCACTTGAGGCCAGGCCTGTGGTCCTGGAAATATAAACACGAAGTAGGCACTAATGGGATATGTGCATCCATTGGGTATTTGAGATCAACCTTCATCTGATCTACCTTGATAAATTCATATATCTGACAATAAATATGGCAACTTATTTAAACACATTTTAATTTTTACTGATGAAAACATGCTATGAAACTATTTTAAGGGGTCCATGAAGCTAGAAGAATAAATAAACCTAAAAATGATTTTGAAAGTCTCCAAGTCAAAATTTACCTGGTCAGCTAGTATATCACGTGTTTATCTAGAAAAAACATAGTGTATGTTTTTCAGAATCTAAGAAAAACAACAAAATAAGGATTTGAACCAAATAAAAAGTGAAATAAAACCTAGAATGGCACCACAAATGAAAACAAAGAACTTAAGGAAAAAGAGGAAGAAATGAATATTTGTGCACATGCAAACATGCATGTACAGTGTATATATGTATAGAGTGTATATACAGTATATAACATAGCACTGGGGAGAATGTATATATTGTATGTATATGTATATGTCTAATATATAGTATAAGCACAAATGTCTGTTTCTACTGTCTATATGGTTTTTATTTTTACGTATTTTGTGTGCATGTGTGTGCACATTTATGCGGGTATATTTGTAGGTGTTCATTACCACAGTGCATGTATAGAACTTAGGAGACAAATCACGAGTGAGCAGAAGGTACACAGGCTAACAGCACATTTACAATGCAAGCTCTGCATCTCAGATTTAGTAAACACCATGAAGAGGGGCAGAGAAATAAGAATCAGAGGAATAAGACACCTACTTGTGAGATAGTGTCTTCTAGCTATGTCAGGGATAGTGAAACCATGAGATTTCAGCCATAACTTTCCCTAAATAAGATCTGCATAATGATCATACCATTTGCAATGGGAATGAGAAAGGGGGATTTCACAGGACCCTACCATTAGATGAAGAACTATGTGCGGTCACTGGCTGCTGAGGAAGGGAGAATGAGTTTTCTTCAGGGCTGAGTCTCCTGATATGTCTGTCATAAACCCTAGTGGCCACCCCTAGACCCATGTACATATTACATATGAGCACCACGATATTCCTAATAATAATTATACAAGGGGAGGTCAAGGGAGTTGAGGGAAAGGAAGGGAAGGAAGGGTGAAAATGATTTTAAAAAAAACAACAGTGCAGTCTTGTCTAAAAAGCCTCAGAAACTTTCAAAGCCGAATTGATTTAGTACATTGGGAAAAGACAGTGGAGGAGGAGGAGTAGGATGTGACCTATCATGTGTACAACTGTAATAAACATGCTGAGAGACATTCTTTCCCATTTCTAACAAATCTCTTTTTGTTTGGCTGTTTGTTAACTGGGTATCATTGAACAGCTGTCCTGTATTATTTTATAGTTGAAAATAGTATTTTTCCATAAATTACAAAAAATTACTAAAAGATTTTACATAAAAATGCAAATACTGAAAGATTTTATTCAGGAATATAATTGTTCACAATTCACTCCATGGGGTGTGTACCACAGGTTATAATGCTACTATGCAATATGAAAATCGAGTGTGAACATCATTCCTTCCTAATTACATCGAGCACTGCCATTCCATAAATTTGGGTGTTGTGATTTGTTTGTTTTTGAGACAGGGTCTTACTATGTAGCACAGGCTGGCCTGGAAATTCATATATAGACCAGGCTGACCTCAAACTCACAGAGATCTGAGAGTTTGAGCAGCACCTGCCTCTGGCTTCCTGAGTTCTGAGATTAAGAGCATGTACCGCCACTCCCTGTGCCATGAATTTGATACACATTTCTTCATTTCAAACTAAGAACCATAGCTGTCTGAGTTGGTTGGGCATGTCTGTAATCCAAGGCATTTGGAACTACAGCAGGAAAATCACAAGTCTGCAGCCACCCTGGGCTACATAGAGAGTTTCAACTCCATGTTGTACTACATAAAGAGACCTTGCTTTCAAACAAACAGAAAGAATTATGAGAACTTATTAGAGACAAAAGTATATTACGCTTCACAGATATCAAAGCATGGAGACCACCTTTGTCTCTCGGTGGTGTGTGAAGCACCTCACAGCTCCAAGAGAACCATATATGGAAAGGTAAACAAATACCATTGCCAAGAAAGAAAAACACTGGATGGAAATGACATTGGTGGGGTGATACGGTGGTGATGTTGGCATGCCAGCTACATGTTGAGGTCAACGTGCAGCTAGTGATCTAGGAAGAGAGGGTTACTAGCAACCCACCACTCAAAGGAATGGTGAAGAGACTGTGAAGGACATTCTTATAATCTATCTTTAACTTGACTCTGATGCTTAAATCTTATTATCAAATGAAGAGCAAGAAAGGGGCAGGAGGATTAACTTCATACATTTTTTAAAAGATAAAATTACTGCCTTGCCAGAAGCCCTATTTCTTTTAAAATTGTGAACTACTGTCTTCCTAACTATGGCTAAATCAGGTCTTCAGAGGAAGACTGGCTCGGTCCAGTTTCCTGTCCCTTAGTCTTCCTCTCCCAGAACAGCATCTCTGTTTGGGAGCTTTCTGGAACTCTCTGCTTTGGGGAAAATTGTTCCTTGGCCACCACATAATGTCACTTCATTCCTTTTGGCAAGCCTTATCCCAAAACTTTTTCTTTGTGTCTTGTACTTTTCATGGCAACCCATTCTCCCATTCTAGATCTGAATATGTTCCCTTCTCTCAAGGGCTTAGGAGGTTCTGCTGTTTGCAGGATCTTTCTGTCTTACCTTGGACCACGATTTTAAAACAAAACAAAACAAAACAGAAATCCCAAACTGTGTAAACTTAGTTTTTGAGATCTACAATACTCAGTTTTCCTAAGATGAAGGGTTGCTCATGTGTACTATCCAGAATAGAGAAATATTAAAAGACAAAACAGAATGTATTTTTAAAAAAGAGACACTAATAAGAACTGGCAAGGATGCAGTCCCTTTGTGAGAAAGTCAATTAGTCTTGCCACTGTGGAAATTAGCATGGAAGGGCCTCACCCATGGGTATATGCCTGGATAAATTCCAATCAATATACAAGATAGATACCTGACCACTCATGTTTACTATTCATTAAAAACTCACCATTCACAGTAGCCAAATTGTGGATGGCCCTAGGTTCCTAGTTTAGGCAAAAAACAGGAAATATGTATACAGTGGAGTATTATTCAGTGAGTAGTAAGAATAGCATCATTTTATTTGCAGGAATGTATGGAGCTAGAGGTCATCATATTAAGCAAAATAAGACAAACCCAGAAAGATAGGAATCATATTTTCTTTTATATGAAGAATCTGATTTTTAAGTATGAAAATGGAATGGGAACTACTTGGGAGGAGGGAAGGAAAAAGGGAAGAGGGAAAGTCAAGTGAAAGGAATAAAAAGTTGAAAATGTTCAAACTGCATTGGACCCATGTGAGAAAATGGTACAACAAAACCCAATATTTTGTACAATTCTTATACACTATTTAAAAAGTTTTTAAAACACACTCCAAATAATCTATAAAACAACTCACTTATTATCTAGCCACATTACACTGCCTTCTTTAATCTCATTAAGGAAATCTTACAAGAGACACCAAAGTTCTCTGTTCTACTGCAATGTCCTTACCTACAATCTACACTTTTTTTTTTTTTTTGGTTTTTCGAGACAGGGTTTCTCTGTGTAGTTTTGGTTTTGTCCTGGATCTTGCTCTGTATACTAGGCTGGCTTCAAACTCACAGAGATCCCCCTGGCTCTGCCTTCCGAGTGCTGGGATTAAAGGTGTGCACCACCACCACCACCACCACCACCACCACCACCACCACCACCACCACCACCCAGCTTCAATATACACCTTCTAAAGGCAAATTCATACAAGTCAGTATGCAGCTGTCTGGCTATGCCCCTTTCTGCTTTCAGGAGCCCCAAATAAATGTTGCTGCACAGGAAATGGAGATGGCAGGAAGTAAAGTCTAAGCATGCCAAGTTCTCTCTGAAGGGATTAAGTTCAGGTTTAAATCAAAAGACATACATACTTCTGGGAGTATAAAACTTCTGGCTAAAAAGTAGTTTCAGCTTTTTAACAATAAAGACAGCTAATTTTCTTGCAGACTTTGTTGGGTTTCATTCACAATTATGATCTGACTTTAGGTTGAAGAGCAGATTGTAGAATTGGCCCTTCACATTTACTTGCCTTTCTGATGAGTAACAGTTTGCTTCTAATCCCAAACAAAGTGAACATGACTAGATGCTGAAGAGCACATTTCATTTCTGGTCCTTATACAAATAGTAATATGATTATGCTCTGAAGCATAAACACACACATGCACACACACACACACACACACACACACACACACACACACACACACACACACACAATGCAGTATTGGCACTTTGTAATGTATTGCCATGTATTATAAGCCTTGTGCTTTTTGTTTGAAAACCAAAGAAAATTTTAATGAAGTTTGATGAAGTTTCAGATACTCTCAAAAACTAACCATGAGCATGCTAATCAGAAGGAAAAATGCTAGGTCTAGAGAACAGTAGTGAATGTAACAATTCAAAAGCAGTGACTAGTACACCTCAGGAATCTTTGTATTACTCTTCTGTCTATTCTTGAGACAGGAACTATAGACGCTCCACAGAAAGTTTGCATAACACTGATATCCACCATGAAGCAAATGGAAGAAGGTAATGATATTTTAGACCCTTTCTTGTTTTGTTTTTCTTTTTATTCTGTTCAATTTGTAAGAGGAAACAATATATAAATGCAGATCATTTAATATGCATAGATTCAAATGAACAGATTTTGATATGAACATTTCAAACTTCTACAATGCTATTTCCCACTTACATTGTCATTTTACTTATTAAACTCGCATTATACTAGTCAAAAAGTACTCTTAAATACCTACTCTAAAAATACCATAAAGTTTCACTTACAAAACACCCTTAATTTTTTTAGAATCTGTGCCTTTGTATAACAACATGACATTATTTTAATAGAACTCCCTTTTGAATAAGGATTCCCAATAAAATCAAGTCAGAAAGACAAGCATATGTTAAATGGAATTCAGCTGAAATCCACACAAGCAATGTACTCCTTTTGTATGAGTCTACAGGATTGGAACAAACCTAATAATAATTTTGGTATATAAAGCCTGAAGGAACACTATAAAGGAAACTCAACAGGTCTCAGAGAACTCCAGCAAAGCTAAAACTGCCAAGCCTATAGGGAAGTCAGCCCACTGAAAGTAGGTAGTCACATCATTGTTCAAAGATACCATGTCATCTGATCCAAACACTTAGCTTACACATCGAATTCAGATGAACAGCATTCTAGATTCTGATTCGACTCATCTTATAAAAATGCATGCAATATGCTTTAGCCTACAAACTCTTTAATGTCCATTGCTGCACCTTGAATATATTATCAAAATTATTAAATCCAAGTAAGTAATGACCAAGCATAGCCCTGGAATTCTGAAGTTCTCACTATATACTATGTACATAATTTTAAAACTCTATATGTTAATTACAAAGATTATTTTTCTTGAAATAAATTAATGCAAAGGTTATGACTTAACATGGAAAAAGATACACATGTGGTCACTATTCTAGCTTATGCTTGATTATTATTCAATTTAATAAGCTTACAAAGTTAGAATTCTGCCTTTTTAGTAGCTAGTTTTTGTGAAGTCTACTAAATAAAAGTGTTGTAGTGAATGCAAAACACTCAAGATATAATCCTTGCCCTCAAAAGTAAGATAGAGAAATGCAAGCACAAAGAGCTATATGCCAAATTAAAGTGTGACTTTCATACAATGGAGCCAATAATGAGATACTATGAGCAGAGAAGAAAGCATAATTAATGTCTCAGCTGAAGTAACATTGGAGCTGAGTCTCAAAGGCCAGGTAGGATCTTAACAAGCAAAACCAAGGGTGGCTAATAAGTTTCAGGCCCAAGGAAACATTCTGAGGATGCATAAAGAATGCAAAATGAAGGCTAAGCTCTGAATCCATCCAGGAGCCCAGCAGGGTCTGCTGAAAATTTATATTTCATTAACCTGAATCACAAAAGAGTTTATATGCTGGTGAAAAGCCAGGTACACCAAGCTTCCTATTCTGGGAACCACCACGTAATTTGTTCCGTGGGATGCCATGGAGATATGGCTACTGGGAATTTTCCTTCATGTCTTAATTATGATTCTCCAAATTAATACTACTTATCTGATATTTGAAGCACTGAAATATTACGGTTAATTTTTTATTGCTTTATTATCTTCAAAAAGAAATAAAAAACCAATACAAATAATCAAACAGATGTAGATTGCTCATCCCACCAGGCAATGTCTAAAAACCACCAACATTCTGTAGTTCATGATGTCCTATGTTCTCATCCAAATCTGTCAAGTTAAATGCCATGAATGTGTGTGTAGGTATACCATACCCACTTCTAATTTCCAGCAGTACCAGTGAGAGAGCATCTCACATTGTAGAAGAAAACCTAGGCATGACCTGGCAGCCAGTCTACCGGGAATACTGTGCTGCTAAGTAGGGAGCGTGGCACACCACACGCCATGCTTCTGAGAAATCCTAGAACTCAGAACACAGAATTCTAAAGTAGCCTGTGGCTGGACTGCTGACAGGTCTGCACTCTCTACATCTCCTCTTATGTGCTTCTTCTACATAGAGACCCTGGCGGTCTGAGTGCTCACTGTCCAAGGTAACGTGCTAACCAACCACAGTCGATAGGCTTTCTCTGTATAAGCACTTGTTCATATGCAATAAAACAGACACCATTCCCCGAGACCATCTCAGGAGTGATTTATCTCCATTCCCTTTATAGACCCACAGGCATTTTGGTCTTGTTGAGGGAAGCCCCGATAACAATGGCACCACACAGGTGAGAAAACATTGTATCTGGGTCTTTATAATTCTCTACTGAGATGTATAATAGTGAGCTTGCAAGCCATAGCAACATTTTTGGACTCAATGAAGAATCATAAAATTAAGAAAGTAATAATATCTTTATAGTTTTCCCATGTAGGAACACGATGTTAAAAGTGGAACTTTCCTCTTTAAATCTTAACTGAGATACCAATAGCCAAGAACAATAGAACAAATGTCAAGCATATCACATTCTGCAGCCGAGATCAGCAAACACTTTTAAAGTAACCGTACAATAAATATTTAGGAATTGCAACTCATAAGCCTTCTTAAGTTCTCCATCACTCTAGGGAAAGCAGACATAGAAACGCACAAGTGACAGTAATGATGGTGTGCTGGCAAAACTTTATAGACAGGAATATTTAGTCCTCACGTCATTTTCACATTTGTAAAAAATTTTCAACCAATAAAAAAAAATGCCAAAATTGTTCATAAAACATAAATCATTCAAAATAAATAATAGGCTACGTTTGGCCATCAGACCAACCACTGCCCTATAGTGAGGTGTTAGACCACCTATGTAGGACAGGCTAAGAGATTATAAAGCTACTTTAATAGCATTTATTCCCTCCCCTATTTCCAGAATCTAAGTACTAAAGAGGTCTGCCAAGCCTAAACATGTGTGCTTTCCTTTGGTTGGAAAAAATGTTGGAGTGATGTGGCATTTCTTTTCTCCCTACCTTGATACAAAAAGTAGTTCACAAATACACAAATCTCTAAAAGCACTTGGAGAGTTTTCAGTACACTGTGTGACTCCACTATACTGCAGTACTGATGAGCAGGGCGGGATGCTTCCTGGTGTGCAGAGACAGTGGGCAGGGTGTTTGCCCTGATGTTTGACTTGAGATGGCAGAAAGAGGCAAAGTCACTCCAGGCAACAAGGCTCCATCCATTTATCACAGGATATCTGGGTTTTCACTTGAGCCAAGAGGGGGATCTAATGGATCCTGTTCTAAAGGAGTCTGCCAAAGAAGACAGCTACATAGGGCAAAGACCATTCTACCTAAGGTAAATAACAAAATAACGTACAACGAAGTCTATACTGGAAGTTAATGGGTTGGACATGGAAGCCACGGGAGACCAGATCAGATAAACTACCTATCCTAAGGGAGCTTCAGTCAGAATTCCATCTGAGGAATATTATTTAAAAAAATCTAAATGCATCCCATGAGATCCAGTAAAGACCTTTCAATTTAGGGCAAACCCATGACAGATTATTCCTGTGAGTACTGCTTATTCCTATCTCTTCCCTAGAGAATTTCAAGGAAAGAAGAGGCACGGAAGAAAGAAACAGATAAAACAGAATTGGCTTCTTCCCTCCCCGGGTGTCTTAACCTGAAGTGCAATGAAATTATGGGATCAACTCAATGGAAGAGACATATTAATCCCACTGATTCTAAAAGGAACAGAAAATGTTTTATTAAGAGCCATTAAAAGAGATCATTCAGACTACTGCTATTTTCTCATAGAGAGAAGAGTTATCCATTCATGTAAGTTTATTTAGTTGGGGCCAGGTGTTAAGAGAAATCAGGAGAAACATGACTTACTGCCATAACCCTCATTTTCCCAGAGACGTTAAAAAGCAGTCTCAGCAGTGGCCAGAAACGACCATGTAATAAAATCACTTTTAATTTACTTCCTGAAGTCCTCAAAATTGTCATGGTAGTGACCAATTTTCTTCAAAGCCAAGTTATTAAATTATATACACAGCCCTAAATCTTAATTGCCTCTTGGCTTCACATTGATATAACACATCCCCCTAACTTTGGTAACACACATTGATTATCAATGTTCTCTAAGTGGAAATGATAAAAGAATATAATGAATATCTCAAACGCAGCCTACTTTTCAAAGGCAAATGTAATTTCATCAAATATTTATTTTTTCTGAGCATTTCAGGTAGAAATGGTTCATCCTTCATTACTTATGAGAGAAAATTTGAGCATTTTCAGGATATGCTTTTAACAATGTTTTCAGGTATTACACATAAGTGAAATAGAAATTTGCCAATGAACTGCAAAATGGCCCAGGGGCAGTGGCACCTACATCACTTCTGTATTATGAGAAGCTGCATATGTAGAGGCATTTTCACCCCTTCTGAGATCACAAAAGTTTATGACAGGGCCACTTCTCATCTTTCCCTTCCAGGACAATTACATTGGTGTTTTTTCCCATGGGTGTTTCTTTCAGGGTGTCCTGCTTCAAACGTGATGCTTTTCCTAGACCTGGAGTGGGTATAAAGCTCATTTTTCAAGACAGAAAAGGAGGTCACAATTAATTGTTAAATCAAGTTCAAGTGCTGACTGGGTATCCTGGGGAAACAGACAGAAGCAAGAAAGCAAACAAACAAACAAACCACTGTTTTTGTCTTCACTTTGGCTTCCACGGCCCTGGAGAAGTTTCCAGTGCGTCTTAGGAACAGCTCACAATCTGTCAATCATGTCACAAATACATCTTCAAACTTAGCAAAGCTAAAATGTTTTCCTCACAAATGTGTTCTCAAACAATCAAACTGTGGGCTTTGCAAGAGTTTTCCTTGTCATACCATAAGCATACTTTACTTTTAATAATCCATAGTCTTGATTTGGTTCTTTTCCCCAAATTTCAGTCTGAACTGCAGACAAATAGTGAGAACCTTATAATGAGAGGAATGGCTGCTTCTTAATTTTCACTGTGTCTGTCAGTAAATATCACAGGATGGACGAGGAATTGTTCATTCTAGGCAGGAGTGGGAGAGCGAGTGCGGCTTTTACAGTGTTTTCATTTTCCTAGATGGCTTGGGATTTGGGAAATTAAACATTTCAAACATTGAAACGACTTGAGAGAATGATTTAATAATCATTACAATAACTTCCACAACCTACTTCCCAGTAAGATGTAGGTCTCATTAAATCCAGCCGCAGATGAGTGAGCTCAAAAGATGTGGCTGAGTACCCAAGGAAAAAAAAAAAGTGACTAGCTGAAGTTGGATGCAAACAGAATAAAAACACTTTTTTTTTTTATCAGTTCCAAGTGAGAGAAAAGGCACTGAGATAAATTCCTTGCACGGAAATTGTGTCTAATTAGTTAATGGATATGTTAGAGGGGGGTATTATCCATTTGTTGGTAGAAATGATTTTCCCATTTCCTCTGTTGCTGAAGGGCTTTATTATTTGTGAAACTTTCCAAATGTACCCCAGGATCAAAGAGCTCATCGCATCAGGAAATTACTATCTGGGACAAATTCTTAGAACCGATCTTTATCTTCTGTATGAGACATCTGTTGGAGGTCCTACAACCTTGGTGAGGCAGGCTGCCAGCCTTTGCAGGTCCAAGGTCTAAACATTGCTACTCAGCATTTCTCACCACAGCGCTTATCACCAAAGGGCTCCTGTCCGTTTATCTCTGTGGTCCTTATCTAAGCTCTCTAAAGTACCTTACTAAGAGAGAGAAATGGTTAGCCCCTTACTTTTTACTCCATTTCACACCCTCTCCAGTTTCCCATAACAGATGTCCAACTTCCTGCTAATCCCTACATGCCTGTCCAATCAGAAAAATCTGATTTATTAAAAAAAAAGTTAAGAATGGGGACCTCGAGCTCCTCAATTTTTTCTGTTGAACCAGCACAGGTTTCTGCCTTCTCTCATTGAAGCCTCCCTCTCAGGTCACTTTATCCCTCAGCGTCAGTTGCTTCACCCTGTCCATATTCTCTGACGGTCTCTCTCTCGGTGCTCTCTTCCCTCTCTGTAACTCCCTGCTTTCTCACCTTGTCATCTTCCTACTCTCCAATCCCTACACCCCATAAGCACATGCATGTCCCTTCTGCCTTACTAGACAACACAAAACACACGTGAATAGTCTGACTCATAATAAAAGCATATATTTTAAAATTCCTTCTTAGAGCACCTGAAATTATACTTCTCTCTTCATTTCTCTTCTAAAATGTTTCTTATATAAATGTGGAATTACAGTCATCCATTTGTCCATTGATCAATCTATTGGGTAATTTACTCTTCACATTTAATTTTTTTTTTTTTTACTTCATAGATAAAAGTGTGTGAAGTACTTGGTGATCAGCAGTCAGGAGCATTTGTTGTTCTTCCAGGGGACCCAAGTTCAGTACCGACCACTTTGGATGCCCCACAACCTCA
The DNA here is from genome assembly GCA_902168415.1 of Peromyscus melanophrys. Lineage (NCBI taxonomy): Eukaryota > Metazoa > Chordata > Mammalia > Rodentia > Cricetidae > Peromyscus > Peromyscus melanophrys. The sequence goes on from CABHPR010147387.1 coordinate 18,815, forward strand.
TACTCACTCCAATGCAAAGGGGTCTGATATTTTTGGAGGGTACCTGCACAGATGTGGCATACGCACACACAAAGAGAAAAAAACATGCATACACATACATTAAAAATAAATCTTAAAAAAAAAGATGTCAAGTAATTTCTCTGGCTTCAAGAATGGCATTCTGCAATGATGAATTTTTAATCTTACTGTTTATGCTTAATTTCCACACAGGCCCTTGTTCTCTACTTAGGCTTTGACATTCATTTTCATGCTCTCTTATGAAAATTCTACACTCCATGTTCAATTAGACTACTTTTTGAATGTTTAAATCTCCAAATTACAATGATTCCTGAATGTGTCTACCTGGACGGAGTTCTATAGAAAGTGCAATCCAACACATTTTAACTCGACACATTTGTCCCCTTTCAAGCCTGTGCCAACCATTTCAGGATTGTCCTTTTCAGCAACTCATCTCTGAAGGTAAGACCCTTGAAGCATCCCATGTATTCTATTGTGAAGACTCCTTTTTTGTCCTGCCAGCCAGCTCCCAAATAATGACACAGAGACTTCTTATTAATTTTGAAAGCTCAGTCTATAGCTTAGACTTGTTCCTAACTAGCTCTTATAACTTAAATTAACCCATTTGTATTAATCTACATTCTGCCATGTGATGTTACCTTCCTTTCATCCTGCATCTACTATTTCCTCTCTGTGTCTCTCTTTGGCAATTCTGCCTTCCTTTTTCCCAGAGTTCTCTCTGCCTGGAAGTCTCACCTATACCTCCTGCATAGCTATGGACAATTCAGCTTTCTATTACAACAATCACAGCAATACATATTGACACGTTGTACAAATATCCCACAACAATCTATATTTACTCATCATCTTTAACACAGTTAAGCATATTTTACCTCTCAAATTTCTCCATTATTTCCCAGCAATCCATCCTCTCTCACTAATGCTTTAGTTTAGGAAATGATCATCTGTGTCTAATAACTTGCACTAATAACCTAGATTTTTATCTATAACCCCTATGTAATATGTTCTGGAAACATTCCTGATAGAAGAGAAGGGGAAATGAATTGAACATCTGGTCCTGAAATACAAGCAATGCCCCCTGCACACATGGTGAGTTGCCGTTCCAATATACCCAGTCATATCTGGCATTGCTTCTCTGGGCTGTGAAAGAGAAGGGACACTCAACTCTCTCTTTCACATATTAGCTGGTAACATGAAAGGAGTGTCAAGCCTTGTATATTACTTGTCAGAATCCAAGGCATCTACCCTCTACTGACCCTTGTCATTGAGTCCATGTGATGGACCTGCCACATCTAAATAAGTCCTAGTAGGACAACGGTATACAAACGTTCCCTTGGCTAAGTGTCTTACAGAAAGGGTTAGAGTCCCCTAGACTTCAGTCTTTGTTTCACTTTCTTAAGAATTATTTAAATGGTAAGTCAGAAAATAGAGAATAATGGGAACAAAAATGATCACAATCATGAGAAAAACATTTGTGGTTTTGGGGGGGGGAATCAGTTCGACTTGGGTGGAGATGAAAATAACACATTTTCTAATTCTTTGGAGAAAATATTTCAAATTATTTGAGAAATTCTAAGCAGAGGCTGCAGTGGTGGTCTTGGTAGTTCTACCAACCGACAGAATTACTACTTCCTTGAGAATCCTGTTAAGGGAAATCGGTTCCCACAGGAAATCCAGCTGTTCTCAACTATTAGGAATAGACAAGTGTTACTAAGAGGCAAATAAGAATATTAAATGGTGTGATGAAAATGTGAGAACACAACAACAGTGACCACTTAACTGCTCCTGAATTCATATTGCCCAGCACCTTTAACATACAGCTGGAAACCTGACTAGGTAATGTCCCTAGAAATCCTCCCAGAGGCTTCAAGGTCATAAAATGCTGTCCAACTTACTGGAGCATTCAGCAAGAAATATAAAAGTTAAAAAGCCAAGGTCTGCCTATAATGCAACATAATGAAAACTTGAGCCTGGCCAGAGTTTGTATTACTAAAATCAATCCCTCTCAGAAAGAGCTCTTACTGTGTTACAGCCCCACAGAATATCATATTTAAAGTTCACAATCAAGACTTAGGTAGACAAGCAGAAATGAAGAAATCTGTCAATACTTCTATTGAAGAGAAATGATAAGAATCTTTAACTGCTGGTAATGAGCATTTACATGGAAGACACTATGTGAGGGCAACTGACATTCTATTTGGCTACATCCTCATCACACCCACACACAAAGAAATCAAGAGTAAGAGAATAAACAAATTTGTCTGGGATCATTCAGCTGTTAAGACAGAGACCACAGACCACCCTAGATAATAAAAACTATTATGTACCCAACATATATGTATCCTTCTAAGATACATGTTTAATCCAGAGGAAACGAAGGAAATATCTTATCGAGGCGCCAGCTATATTATATCGTGCTTTATGTATGTGATCAGCTATTGGTTGATCAAAGAAAAACAAAAAAAATTGTTCCGTGATTAAAGAAACAATTTAAATGCTCTAATCAAAACTGTCTACTACTCTTTCCTAAATTAAAAAAAAATAAGCTAAAATTTCAATGTTGGGAGATTTTACATAAAGCTCCAGAGAATGGGCTGCTATTGAAATATTAGCTCTTGGAACTCAAAGCTGCCAGTTCAACAGAAAGCCGTCAGTTTTATCTAAATACCTGCTTTGCCATCAGCACAAACTAAGCTCTCATTTTCATCTCAGATAACTCTATAGCTTACTTGCCCAGGCTCTGTGGTGTTGATGTTGGTCACTCTAGTGTACCATCTTTGGATATTATGACTGTAAAGTTCTTGATGGACTCTAACTTCCTTATCTATATCAACTTCTTAGAGAATGTCTACATGGATAGGCAAGAGATATGATAAAATTCCAAGTAAGATATAATTCCACAAGATTTGACTGATTTCCTGGTACAAATAAACCGCATTATTGGTGCAGACAAATGGGCCTGCTAAGAACACTGTCTCCACATCTTAGCAGACTATATGGCACATGTTTGCTTCAGTTGTTGTATTAAGATAGAAAAACATTGTAGATACAAAGTTTTCAGAATGCACCACATGTTGCTGGATCCTAGTGGCTCCCTCGGGGGAGGGGGTGAGAAGGTGCTACATCAACAACACAGATACCGGAAATCAGTTGAAGGCAATCAGCAGACTCCTTTTTATAATGGGGAAGGACTTATATACCCTCTTCCCGGCACCAAAGCTGTGTCCCAATCTGGTGGCTTTGTGTAGTCATCCCTCATTGGCTGGGCGTGATCAGGAACTCTGACAGCAAGCAGGAACTCTGACAGCACCTGTTGCTAGGCTCTCAGGCAGACTCCAGGTTGGCTCATAAGGAGGTACATTATGTGCATACCTTGGCAACTAGTTTGAGCCAATTTCCTCAACCCTATGGGCCTGTCCTACTACAACCATACAGAGACACACCAAAAATAATCCCCCAGACACCTAGACTTAGGACAGAGGTGCCAGTTTTCAACTGAAATGGTAATGCAAGCACAGATTTGAAATACAAGTTCTCTTGGGGCAACATGATAAATAATAATAGAGGAAAGCAAAAAAAAAAAAAGACAATGTTTATTTACTTGTAGTTTGTTCATTTATATAAACATAGAACTAAAAAAAGCAAATTAAATAAGGAAATTAAAAAAGACAAACAGAGATTGTGAACAAAACCAGGGGCAGGGCATAGAAAGCTTCGCTCACATGCATGAGTCTCTAGGATTGATTCCTAACATCAGAAAAAGAAAAAACAAAACTAAACAAAACAAACAAACAAAAAAACGACAAAAAGCTTTCCTAAAACTGGCACAGGAAAGATATTTACTCTGTATTCACAAGAAGGGAAGACATCCTGAGAAACTGGTGTGTACTTTGTCTGAGATGAGGTTATTGTAGAAAACCTTTCATCTCTTCTTAGCATTTAAAAATTTTTTTAATATAAAATGGGAAGATCGTTGCTGTCACCTAGGAACTGTGCTTTCTTTCATCTGGCTTAGCATTTGTCATGGTCAAAACAACAAAAGTTTAATGAGTATAGAATATCAACTATATACTATGTGTAAATATAGAATATAAACTACTGCAGAATTGTCAGATTTTAAAGGGATATTAAAATCATTCCACTGTAAGAATTCAGACACCAATATTGATGGATAGGGTAGACAGTTTAATCTTTAAAGGTGAAATGCTTTGGGATGAGATTAACCATAGATCTGTCTTACAAATAGAAAAACTTTAAAATTTCATAAAACAGAAGAAACTAAAAAGTGGGTCAGTTGTCAGTGAAGTATTAATTTTTCAACACAAGAATTTAATTCTTTTACACTCTTTTCTCAGGTTTCCTTTGAAGTTAATAGCAACTAAAATGAAATAAGTTTGAATACAGAATCAGCACATTGCACTTGTTAATGTGGGGGATTTGAGTACAAAGAAAATTAATGAGTCCTTTAAACTAATACAATTTTATGTTCTGCTTTGAACATGTAGTTGCACTGAAAGGCAATGTTTGTGCTAAACTAGTAAAAAAAAAAAAAAAAAAAAAAAAAAAAAAAAAAAAAAAAAAAAAAACAAGAAAGACACAAAAAGTAGTGGGGTTTCTGTAGTTCAAAGAAATTCCACAGGGAGCCTGCTTCAAACCACAAAATCCCTACCCCTCATTACCCATGTCTAGTAGCAAGGCCCATTATTTGGCCTGGGGGAGGACAGGAATACACACAGATGTAGACTAAGGAAAAAAAAATGACACTACGTTTAAAGAAATATTTGGAGACGAGAAATAAAGAAAACATAAAATACAAAGGAATTTTCACAATTCTGATGTAAAAATGCATATCATAAAATAATGAACTACTTCAAGTATCACAAAACCACACATAGCATTTTCATCTTCAATCTGAACTGCTTCTCTATTGATATTATACACTAATAATTAAGTAATTCTGCATTAGCATACAATTAGATATAAAATAAGCTAGTTTGGGGCTGTCAGTATTAAAAGCATATTTGTCTTCAGGAAATCACTGTTTTGAATCAGCCTGGAGATTCTGTTATATTACAACCGCGCTGCAAAACTTTGGTGAACAAGATAACGATCAGTTTTAGTGACTTGCAAGAAGTCATCACCTGACTCAAGATCCCTTTGCACCACACACTAATGAGTGAGTCTAAGTTATTTGTCATGTATTTTGTGCATTTCTGAGGAAATTACACCACACTGTGATGCATCTTCTCTTCACCCTACTTGCAAACAAATTGATTTGTGCTCAAAGAAAGTAATAGCTCAGAGCTCTTTGGAGATGCTATCTACTATATCAGAAACTGATTAGTTCGTTTCCTGTCACTGAAGACTACATATTCAAGTTGTGTTGATCTCTGACATGGAAACATTCTGCTTTTCTGTATAGAGTTCAAGACCAGGAGATCACCCTTGAGAGTCTTTCCTAACTGTAATTGTCCTAGAAAAGATAAGAAGCTGTAAGGTCATTTTTCTTGTTCTTCGTCTTAATTTGTCTGCAGTGATCTAAATTAATGGTCGTACATTGATTTGAATTAATTTTTATTATTAATATCATGTTAAAAGAATCAACTTTTCTTTTTATATAAATAAATAGTTGGCTTTCTTATGGCACATCCCACAACCTAGAACAGTGACATGTCTGGTGAAAGCAATACCCACCTGGAATTCCAGCCACAGAGCCTCTGACTAATGGGTAGGGTAGGAATCAAGTACCAAAAGATTTTCTCAGCTCCCATGTTAGAAGCAAACACAGTCTGTGCTCCCATTCACTTCAACAAAAGGACATTGGCTTGCTGCCTGACCAGCTACATGATAATGATGCTTTTGAAAGCAACAGAAACATAAATTAATAAGCAACTGCCATGAGCCAGAAGTGAATACCTGATCTCCATCATCAAACTGAATTCTTACATCAGCTCTTCCTGTGAATGGTACCGAAAGGCTGCTGAAGATTCCCTGCCCACACATTAGAGAGAACCCAGTCGAAGCTGGTTTGACCTACTGAACTACAGGTTTACAACAAGTAAGTCTGATACGGGAGAAGTCATATAATACCTAAAATAGTGTGAGCTAGGCTGTTACTAGACTTCAAAGACCATTTACGCTTAGTCACAACAGCATTTCTTTTCCTCCTAGTGGTATTTTGCTTAATGTTCACTTTCCTCCCAAAGCAAATCTGAGTACTAGCAGAGGTGTGAGATATCTTTATATTTCTTTCGGTGTTTTTTTTTTTTTTTTTTTTTTTGGAAAGGGCAAAATGCCCATGTTCTTATACTCCAGGGATATATCAGCTTCACACAAGACTCAAGTGTTTAGCATGGGAGAGGAAACAATTTAGAAAATTTCAGTGTTAACGTATTCCATTGCTTCAGTTGCCCCAGGAAAGAATGAGTCTATAAACACAATTACTCTAAAGGCATATAAGTTTTCACAATGTGAAAATATACAGACCTGTAGTCCATATAACCAATTCTTTGTGGGTTTTTTTCAATTTTCTTTTATTTTTGTTATTAATATAATTACATCATCTCCCCTTCCTTTCCTGTCTCCAAACTCACCCATATAAACTCTCTCCTTGCTCTCTTTCAATTTCATGGCCTTATTTTCACCAGTTGTTACATACCTATGTAAGTATTCCCAAAAGCATAAATACAACCTGCTCAGTCTGTATGATGTTATATGTACGCACGTTTTTAGTGCTGACCATTTGGTACTATATAAACAATTAGTACAATCTTCTGGGTGCCAAGCAAGCTCCCAAGGGAGAAAAGTAACCAACAATGTGACACCCATAAACCACAACAATGAACAGCACTACATGGGATCCCTAATGGTGCAATCATGGCAAGCATACCTTGACAGTAACCAAGAGCTCTCAAATTGAATTTAAGAACCACTCAACAAGATGGAAATCATGCCCAGTACTAGAAACCTAGCCAACTACCCAGGACTAGCAAAGTCATGAATCTTGGAGGAGAATCTATAACTAATACGTGACCAACTCTCATCAAATCACTTAGCTTCTCTTAATTGTCTCCAGGGATAAGAAACTAACTCACTAGCTTCTGAAGCAAGATGTCCCACCTTCAAAGAACTCTCAGTTGTTGCTTATTTGAGAAAAAACACACTTGGCCTAAGTAGACCCACAGGTACCCATACATCTGACCAGCTACATGATAATGATGCTTTTGAAAGCAACAGAAACATGAATTAATAAGCCCTTAATTAATAAATTAAGAACCACCCAGACAGAATATATCCTATTTTAAATAATACTTGAAGGCATCATATTTAATTATTAGTTCTTCACTTCACAATCATTAATAACCTCTTTTCTATAGCTCAGTTACAGGCTTCAGACATTGGGTACTTTAGATCACTGTTTCAGAAGAAGTCTTCATAAACCACACCAGAGTGTTGTCTAGAATAAAACCAAAATAGATTGTGGTATGATGAGGGCAGTCTCATGTAACCATGCTTCAGATGACATCTGTCTGAAAGAATCTCAGGCTGGTGCGATAGCTCAGCTGGAAGAGTCCTTAGCTTGCAAGTGTGAGGAGATGAGTTCTGTCCCCCAGAACTCGTAAAAAGCTGCATTTGATGGTATGTTCCTAATCCCAGTTCCAGGAAACCTGATATGGGAGGGATCCCAGGGCTCACTGGACTAGTGTAGAGAGTTCAGAGCCAGAGAGAGGATCTGTCTCAAGAAGCAAGATGGATGGTGCCTGAAGAATAACACTCAAGGTGGTCCTAAGGCTTACACATGCTCATGTGTACACATGCACGCACACCTCCTGCAGGCACACACACATATATACACAACCACACACACACACACATAGACACATAAATTCACAGAAACTCTTACCATCTAGACTTTGTTTATATTTAACCTAATCATGGTGAAATTGTGGAAAAGTAATAAAATGATCTGTTAAGCCCAAATTGTATGAAATAGAAGAGTTAGTTTTCCTTTTCCCAAGGAGCTTGCATGCCAGTACACATTTCTCATTCTTGGGTTGCCCCCTCCCCCTTCCTTTCCTGTCTTACTTCCCCATCCCCTTCTCCACTCTTTTCCTTTGCATTTCAAATTCAGAAATTTCCAAAATGAACTTTGCTTTAAGCCTTTCTACAAGTATTGGCTATGATTTTTCCAACCATATTTCTTTTTCAGTTTTGTTTCTCATCATGACGGCAACAGACAAAAACTTAAGAAGTTTTCCTTCACAGTGGTAGAATGAAATTAGCCAAAACTACCTAAAAGGGAGAAAAATGTGATATTTTTTGAGAGAGGTGTGGTTTGTCTTTGAAGTTTATTTAAATCTTATAAGAATATCTGTGATCCTGTGATCTGAGACTACTGTACTAAAATTCAGTACACCCAGATCATAACTTTTATTATTCTTTCAAATAAACTCAGTGAAGATCATATTGTTTAAATAGAAAAAAACTATTCCTTTGTTTCTACATTTTTAAATTGTTGGATTTAGAACCACATACTTCCAAATGAGAAAAGAGACTTTTTTCACACTTATTGAAAACTCTCATCAAAAATGAAATGGGCATTTCTCTCTGAGAAAGAAATTCTGGAATTATCCCAGACTGATCCATCTTCCCTAGTGCTTAGAATGTAAGGCGCTAAATGCATCGGAGTATTAGAATGAAATGAATTATGCAGTTCCTTTGACAGACAGCATGTGTAATTTCTTCAAAAACTCTTCAAATCATTCTGTTCTCCCTTTGATTACACGCTTGTGTTGAAAATAAGAGTCTCTTCAAATGTTTTAAAACACACATACATATGGATTGCATAAAATTAATATCTTTACCTTCACAGAAATCATTCCAAGAGCACATTTGCCTGTAAAATATATTTAAGACAGTTTCGGCACTCTGCTAAACTCTATTTTCAGAGGTTCATAATATGGTCATAAAAATTCATTCCAGGATAAAATTCAGCACTAAGAAAAATGTGCTTCACACTTGGTAGGTAGCCATTTCCTCTTCTTTCACTCCTCATAACTGATTAAAACTTTCCACTGAGTGTTTTGCAAAAGTTGAGACATCGACCAAACTAGATAAATTAGAGTAGCAACTAATGTTTTAGCTGTATTTTTAATTCACTTACAACTTAACCTACCTACATGCCTTCCGCCTTCTATTCTCCACCACCCTTTGTTTCTAAAATACACAATGTTGGAGAATTTCTTACATGAGTGTGTGAGTATAAAGACTCTAGATCAAAGATGGTGTGGCACTCCAGAGAATCCTCATAGGCCCAGCTTCACATTAACATAGTAAGAACACAGATGTGTTTCTTAAGTCTTCATCTTGTAAACCTTGAACTAGTGACAGAAATGTGGCAAAGAAGCATAATAAGACTCACATTCAGCAAAGCATAAATATTTCTCATTCAAAGACAAAATGAAACCACCTTCCCAGGCTTATCTGCCCCTGTGCTGAAACATGATTGGAACCTTGAAGCCTATGAAACAAAGGAAGGTGTCAGCTGCCTGAGCATAGATAGTTTCTAGAATGGGAATTCATCTCATCCCTCTGCTACTAGACCACACCAGAGAGCTACATCTGGACTCCTATAACTCAAAAAGTTGGTTCAGTGTTTACTGATAATCACTATCATCCTATCATCCCTGGAGCACTGGAGCACACTCTTAGTGTCCTTAGGAAATACTGTGATGGTCTTTGTCCTCTTTTTTTTAAAATCATAATTCTGTATAAAAAATGTATTCCCGGTAATAGCTCAGCTCCTCCTATTGTAACTGTACAAATTAGCTAGGATGTGCCTTGAATCAGAGAAAATAAGCTTAATGGGAAAGGCGGAGAATTGCCCGGCTGGTTTTTTAAGTACATGCTTGGGCTGGAGGGCTCTGAGTGGACAAGTTACTTTCCCTCCCTCCAATGAAGAAACATGATGTAGCATCTTGCTTTCTGCAGGGACTGCATTTGCACTGGGGCCAACAGGCTCCTACACCTTGGCTGCCATCTTCAGAAGGAATCTATGATAATAAAGGGCTTGAAGAACAAACCCAGAAACAAAGCAGAGAAAGAAAAGAGGGCACAGATAAGTGCTGTTCTGAGATGCCTGGTTGAGACAGCAACTGACAGAAAGCTGAATCTGAATCTATGCTAACTGACACTGTTTTGAAGATTTATAGTCCTTAAAAATCAATATCAGCCGGGCGTTGGTGGCGCACGCCTTTAATCCCAGCACTCGGGAGGCAGAGCCAGGTGGATCTCTGTGAGTTCGAGGCCAGCCTGGGCTACCAAGTGAGCTCCAGGAAAGGCGCAAAGCTACACAGAGAAACCCTGTCTTGAAAAACCAAAAAAAAAAAAAAAAAAAAATCAATATCATATGCTGTTCGCGTGTAGCTATCAACTACCCTAAATCCATATTTGAAACTGTCCAATTTTGGAATTCTTCTCAATTGAGTTTCTATGATGACACAGATCCCAGACCTTGTACTAAACATCACTTATTTAAATTTATCTAGTCAATATTAATGGAAAATCAGTTGTTTAAAAGACCATATGATCACATACTTTAGGATTCTCACTTGTTTTGAAACTCAATAAATTGTTTTCCTGTTGTCAGTGTTTCTACCTGTTGCCAGTTTAAAATCTCTTCTGGGAAGAAAAACATATTTGCAAATCTCTCTCTCTCTCTCTCTCTCTCTCTCTCTCTCTCTCTCTCTCTCTCTCTCTCTCTC
>CABHPR010147387.1:29605-54713 GCA_902168415.1 Peromyscus melanophrys
CTCTCTCTCTCTCTCTCTCTCTCTCTCTCTCTCTCTCTCTCTCTCTCGGTGGGAAGAACACGCTACAATACAAAAATAAAGAGTAGGTGCAGCTCTGCTTTTAGCAATGTTTATTATTTTCCTCCTCCTTGAAAATGCTGTTTTTATGTAACAGCTTTGCTTTTGAATTACCTTCATGCTAGACAAAGAAGGTCATTAATTTCCAGAAGTTTCCCCCTTTTCTGTAGGCTGCTAACTCCTGGGTGGCACTTTAACTACATACTAGAAGTGAATATTCATTTAAGTAATGACAGAAAACTGATCTGTGTAATCTTCTCTACAGTGTGGACAAAAGGAGGACCCACCGCCGTGCCGGTTTAGGGGAGTGCCACTGTCCCTGTGTCGTTTCCCCCGGGTTCTTTACTATCCAGTTTGCAATGCTGGGGTCATACCTGATATACTCTCAGGGCATAATATACACAGAGACAATCTTTTTTTCTTTTCAGCCCAAGAGGAATATATTGTTTAGATAAATATGTCTTACCAATAAAAATAATTGCATTCTTACATTGCCATGTTCCTTTGAACAATGCACACCTTAATTATATTTTATCTAATTATAAAATTACAATTATATAATTAAATTGTATCTGTTTGGCAGGAGCTCTCATAGTGACCTGTGGTGGTGATCATATCTTAAGGCTAATTTCTATTCTATTTTTGGTTGTGAGCCTAGCCTTTAATGGCTGAGTCTTCTCTCCAGCCCGGCTAATTTCTCAATAGCCATCTCTTTTCAGACTGATTATTGATCCTTATGAGTCCTTTCACATTCAAAACACCTTCTTCAAATTACCTAACAGATGCACTATAAATAAGTGTTGACTTTCATATATACTCAGATGGCTAGTTTCGCTAGGGTCATTTCAGAAGAGGGAATCTCCATTGAGATAATGCCCCACCAGACTAGCCTGTGGACAAGCCTTGGGTTGGGGCTTTTCTTGATTGATTACTGAAATAGAACGGCCCAGCATTCTATGGACAGTGCTAACCCTTGGCTTGTGGTCCTGGGTGCTATAAGAAAGCAGGCTGAGCAAACCATCGGAAGCAAGCAAGTATGCATCAGTACTTCACAGTCTCTGCTTGAGTTCCTGCCTCCCAGAGTTCCTGCCCTGACTTCCTTCAACAATGGACTATGATATAGAAGTGTAAGCTGAAATAAAATGTTTGCCTCTTTATTACTTTTCTACTGCCTTGGTAAAACATCATGACCAAGACAACTTATAAAAGAAAACATTTCATAGGGCTTCCTTTTCATGAGCTTAGAGTATATGATGCTAGAGTCAAGGCATAGCAGCAGGAACATCTGGAAGCTCATCTCTCAAACCTCAACTAGGAAACAGGTAGCACACTGGGAATGGCAAACTCTTGAAAAGTCAGCCAGCACCCAGTGACACACCCATTCCAACCAACCAACAGCCCCAATCCTTCCTAAACAGTTCCACCAAGGGGTGACAAACCATTCAAATCTATGAGCCAATGAGGGCCATTCTCATTCAAATCAAACTTGCTCAAGATGCTTTCTGTCATGGTGCTTCATCACAATAGAAATCCTAATTAAAACATAAACATATGTGATTTTTTGTGTCTATGTAAAATCTAGGAACCACAAATGGGAGAAAACCTACAATATTTCTTTGAGGCTTGGTTCACTAACACGAGGATCTCCAGCTGCACGTAGGTGATGTTGCACCCTGACGTGGTCTCTTCACCTTTACCTACTCCTTCTCACTGGAAAACTGCCCTGGCTCTACTCACCAAGATTGCTATTAATCTTTCTACAGTCTGAGTCAATGACACAGCTCTTTCTGTGTCTTTTCCCACTGTTTTAGAGATAACGATAATGTAGGATTGCTGAGTCTTCTGCTGCCTGTCCCCCTTGGTATTGTGCTTTCTTCTAGATAGGCCTATGGTTGCCAAAAGGTCATGTACTCATAGCTCCCCATCAGCAGGTGCATCTGATACACAACCAAAGAGGGTGATGTGTCCAGTCTCCATCCACTCTAATTATCTGACTGATTGAACATGTGTTCCTACAGAATGGATGTGGATCCACTTCTTAAAGTGAGAGAAATGCTTTCCTGGAATTTTTTTTCTTTGTCATGTAATCTAAAAGAAAACATAGCTCTCATGGATTAGTGTAAAAGGTGTAAGAACCAACACTGAGAGACAAGTTCTGGCTCCAGACCCACCCTGACCAAGAGAATTGTTCAGAGTCAAGTCTTGATCCTCTCAACACCGGTTAAATGGAAGAATCCTGAGAAACAAGCTTTGCAATGCTGGTCCTTTGCAGCATTCAGTTCATCTGAACTTGAGAAGCTTCCAAGTCTGCAGGTCCCAGCATCACTATTTGATGTTTAATATTAACTTAGTGCCTACACTGGACCGAACAAGCACAAGCCAGAGACTTGAATGAGGCATCGGAGTGCCTGTTTTTACTCACAACCACTCAATAAGTAGATACAGTGATTGTAATTTCCAGAGGAGAACCAGTCTTGGGGTTTGGTAAGTTACAGAAGTGACATAAGAATGCAGCTCTACTGAACCTGAAATTGTGTGACCTGGCTAAGCCTTTCATTGAAAAAAATACCAGGAAGCCATACTGCTGTGAGCTAGAAACAAATGGGGCATTCCCACTCTACAGTTAAAAAAAAAAGATGAATTAAGGGGATTCAATAAAATTACATTTTTTTAAACTATAAATATGTTTGTGTATGCTGAGTTTTACTCCTGGTATTTTAGTAACATGAAAATGCTTGTTGCTTCGCTACAGAATAAACAAATGTATGCATGAATGAGCAGAAAGAGGGAGGGAGGCAGAGGAAGGTAAAGGAAGGAAGGACGAAAGGATAGAACAATTCAGTTTTCCAGTAACGTTTTCCCCCTAAATTTATAATCATTTTCTACAATTAGGGCTTGAAGTTTCAATGCGATTGAGGAATACATGTTGGGAGAAAGGAGACACATATTGGTTTACATTATTATATATTTAATCTGAAGCATTCTCCCAAACTTTCAATTTGTTTCTGTGTAAGTATAGTTCATGTATTTAAACTGCCAGTATTCTCAGGGTATATACTCCAGATAACACACAAATAAATTAATAACTTGGGAGAAATATGTTCTACCTTCAAGTGTTGTCAAAAGCAGACCACAGAGAGAAATTGGAAGGGAACTGTGCATTCAACCTGCAGGAAGATAAATGGCCAGGGGGCATTTTTCGTTTTGTTTTATAAAGGCATTTTCACTCTTGACAAGAACAACAAAATGCAACCCAGTCTTGGGAAACTTTAGTTTTGGCAAGGAGATCCTAATCCATCATTGTAACTATGAGTGCAGAACAAGGGAAAGAGAAGAGGTCTCAGCTATCTATCAACCGTTAAACAAACGTGGTCTATTTTGCTATAGGTAGCACTGTCCACAATCCTGAATCTCAGGCTTGCTGGATTCCTGCTGCTTACTGCCTAGAACAATGCTGTGGGATGTCATTCTGTATGCTGTGAATATGTGTTGCTCTGATTGGTTGATAAATAAAATGCTAATTGGCCAGTAGCCAGGCAGGAAGTATAGGCAGGATAAACAGATGAGAATTCTGGGAGGAGGAAGGCTGAGTCAGGAGTTGCCAGCCAGACACAGAGGAAGCAAGGTGACAAGGCAGATCTGAAAAAAGATACCAAGCCATGTGGCTAAACATAAAGGAGAATTATAGGTTAATTCAAGTGTAAGAGCTAGTCAGTAATAATCCTGAGCTAATGGCCGAGCAGTTATAAATAGTATTAAGCCTCTGTGTGATTATTTTATAAAAGGCTGTGGGACTATGGATGAGAGATTTGTCCCAACTGCTGGCCAGGTGTGACACAGAAAATCTTCCAGCTATAGAACAAAGGCTTCAGATTTTCATCATGCCCCTCCTTATACTGCCACATACCCATCTTCAGGTTTTCAGGATCAGGAAAAGAAAATCAATTTCTTAAAGCCGGGAACAAAGATGATCCTTAATTTTTCATTTTTCATACACTGAAAGGTTCTATTGGGATGGTAAACCCTTAGGCTCTTAGACATGTTCACACTTTTCTGACTTTGTTCCATAAAATGATAAATCCACAGGTACAGGTATGACTATTACAAGCTTTGAGGGACAACTCTACGTAGTTAGTAGGATTCTCCACACACTTTATTTTGTTACCGGGGTTTAACAGACATAGCTGATATAGTTTGTATTAGACAGCCTATGTAGTTAATAATAATGATCAGTACTCAATTATTTACTGCAAGAAATTGATAGAGAATATTTGTAGCAATGGTTACTTTAGACATGAAACCATGTATAGGCACAAAGTTTATGTCTAGAATTCCATAATTTTGTTATTGTTATTGAAGGAAGATCTAAGGTAAGAAGATGAAATCACACATAATTTTATTTCTTGTAGGGATGTTGATCAATTAAATTTATAAAAAAAAACTATTTAGTCTTTAGGATTCATCTTACAATTCAATCCAGCATATGTCCACCAATCTTAAACTATTACAACTCAGAATCTCAATCAGGCTCTGCCCATTTCCATTTTTTATGAAGGAATCTTAACTCTACATAAGTAACTAGAACTACATACCTTGAAGGCATCACTCAGACTGTAGAGGGTAGAAAGCCTGCTTAATGAGTTTTTCAGCCTGATTGAGAACTTAGCAGAACATAGAACATCAGTCTATTATTGGATGGAGAAGACTACACAAAATGTCACAACATTGTGCTACTTATTTCAAGTGGGTACAAATTCACCCTCCTCTGGTTCCTATCACACTTAGATCTGAGCTGACAGCTGAGCTTAAAGGAATCCAGCTTTGTCTTCTAATTATATATCTGCCTTTTCTCAACATGTTCTGATTAATTTAAACAACTTACTGTGTCTAATTAAAAACTTGTATGTTAATTAATGTGGACATCTCCGTTGATATCTGCAGAAACAGCCACTAAACTTTTCAAGTTAAGATTAATTCACACTTGTCATTGTAGAATAAATGTATATCAGGAAAATTTGCTGAGGTGAAGGTTTAATACTCAATATAGCTAAGTATTTCTTTTAACTGTGAATTATCATTTTGTTTGTTTGAAGAATTTAAAAAAACAATTTCAGTGCTTAATTTAAAAAGCAACTATCACATTTCTACACATTTTAAAAGTTGAATATGATATTAAATTATAATCTTAATGATTGTTCCAACTCATTTATTTCAAAATTAAAGACAAAAGAAAAATTCAAACTCAGTTTTATTTTGATAAAAGAATGCAGTGACCCTTTAATGTCTCATATTCCCTTGTAAACTCCTAGTCCTTTCCACTATTGAAAAATGACAATTTGACCTTATAATTAAATGCATTTTAAATTTTAAATGCAAAACTTAATAACTATACGAAGATAAGAAACAACCACCCCATGTGCTTCACTGTGATTAGAAGGGTGAAGTATTTGTGTATTATGCAAAATATTCTTGATTGTTTTGAAATATGACCTTCAAAAGGTTTGTTTCTTTATGAAAGATCATTTAGCCAGATTTCATGAAATGGCCAGCAGAGGTATATAAAGAAAAAAAAAAAAAAATCTTACTTCATTGTTTTATAGTCATGTCCAGTCAAACTATAAAAATGAAAACAAACATATTTGAAAATATATTTTATCTTTAAACACATGTAACATAAAGGGGGAAAAAAAGCTTCCATAAAGCTATTTAGGTCATTTCTTAGATTTTCTGCAAATCCCAAGACCATGAAGTTCCACTAGGCAGGGCGGGTGTGATAATTACTTATCTATCAGGCCTTTCTCTAGCCGGGATCAAAATAAATTCTCCTTATGTGTTACATTTGTATGGAGCTTTGAAGCACTTCCTTCCGTATATGCACATTATATTTCCTAGAAAAAAATATGGCTTTTACTGAATTTTTTTTTTTTTTTTTTTTTTAGTGTGCTTCTCATGAAATGCTTATTTTCAAGACAGGGTTTCTCTGTGTAGTTTTGGTGCCTGTCCTGGAACTCACTCTGTAGACCAGGCTGGCCTCGAACTCACAGAGATCCGCCTGGCTCTGCCTCCCAAGTGCTGGGATTAAAGGTGTGCACCACCACTGCCCAGCAATTTTTTAACGTATTTTTATTGAAAGTAAATACTTTCCATATAATATAGTTGGGTATGGTTTCCCAACTCCTCCCAGATCCTCCACACCTTCCTACCAACCTAATTCCATGCCTTTTCTTTCTCTCTTGTTAGAAAACAAACAAATATGGAAACAAACAAACAAAAAATGGAATTTAAAAAGTAGATAAATAACTAAAAAAAATAAGAAACATGTACATACACACACAAAAAAAAACAAAAAAAAAACAAAAAAAAAACAACAACAACAAAAAAAACAAAGCATAAAACCACAAAATCAGAAACCATAATATACAAGCAACAGACCCGGTAAAACAGAAAAAAAAAAAAGTCCAAACAAGGCAATATGAAGCAAAAGGTCTACAAAATATCCCTGAGTTCATTTTGTGTTGGCCTGTTGGCCGTCTGCTGCTGGGCCTGGGACCTGACCTTAAGTGTGGTTAATAGTGAGACTCCATTGGAGAAAAGTATTTTACCCTTGCAAGCAGTTGTCAATTTGGAATAGCTTCTTGGTTAGGAGTATGAACTCATGATCACTATATTCTTGAAACATTTTGCACTTCAGATTGGAGGCTGGAGAAATGGTTCCATAGTTGAGGACATTGGCTGTCCTTCCAGAGGACCTGGGTTCATCTCCAAGCACCCACCTAGAGGTTCACAACCTGCCGGAACTCCAGTTCCAGGGATCTGAGGCTCTCTTCTGGCCTCCAGGAACAACAGGTATACGTGGTACACAAACATACATTCATAACCATAAAATAAAAAATTACTTTTTTTCAGATTGAACCTAATTTGAGTAGTTCTTACTTGTATAATAATATAAAAAGAACCAGACTAGAAGCTGGGAACGTTTGGTTGCTCTCCCTGTTAACCAATTACTTTCATTTTGTTCTTTCTCTGAGATATGTCACCTCTAAAATTTATTTTCTTACTTATCTAACAAGGTCAAACAAAGAAGAAATCTTTCACCTCCCTGTCTATAAGGGATATCAGTGCAAACTAGACACTTACGGGGAGATACTGCCAAAAGTAACAGCTTGATATTGGTGGTGTGAATTTTGTAAGTAACTTCAGCTACTTTACAAATTCAGTATGGTTCCCAAGACTCTAATAGTACCCAAAAACTACATATGGTTTAGTTTCTATGGAGGTTAAAAAAACTGCTAAAAATTACAACCTAAGATTTATAAACATGACACTTTATTCTTGGGGAGATATATATATATCCCCATGTGTTTTTTGTTAACAAAATTTATGACTAGAAAAGTCATATGTCATAAAATCATTTCCTAAACATTAGCTACCTCACTAGACAACATCACCCTACTGGCTATATTCTCACTACCTAACAGAGTTCTCTTCCTTATCTGAACACACATTTGATATTGTAAAAGTGTTTCTCAGACTATACATTTAATATATATGTAATAAATATTTAACATCTAGTTAGGAAACTGGAAAGTCAATAACTATAATAAACTATGAGTAAAACTCAACCAAAGAGAATCAGTCCTGACTACAGAATATTGATAATCAATAAGTAAAATGTGCATCAAATCCAGACTTCCATTCCTAAGATATTTTCTAGATTCCATATTTTATGACAGAATGCACGTTTCTGGATATATGCTCTTTTGAATTTATTGATGTGTGCATTCCAAGCAAGAAACTACTCTCTGCTAAAGTCTACAAGTTTAGCTCAAAATAAAATGTAGAACATGCTTTCAAGATGGAAATGTGAGGCTAATATAAGATTTGTGATTCCACACATGCATTAATTCAAATGATGCTGAAAAGTACACAGGCTTAGTGCCAATGTGGTTCACGTCAGGAGAATGTATTTTGCCTGAGTTCAGATTGCTTAGTAACTGATTGCTGAGACTATCTCTGCAGACATTACAGAAAGCCTGTGGCTATCATGCTGATTAGGAGTACAGAAGGAAAGAATGAGAGGTACATTGAGCTGCTTTTAAAATTAAGCTAAAAACAAACCCCTAACTGCATGTTTCTGGATGTAGAACTGGTACCGAGACCTGAAACGCTGACTTGTGATTTCCATTAGAGTAATGCAGGAGTAGTGAAGAAATGGCTCAGTGTGTAAGAACATGAATTGCTCTTGCAGAGTTCTGGAGTTGGTCTCCCAGCACCCATGTTGGGTAGCTCACAGCCCCCCGTAACACTGAAGCCTTCTTTTAGCCCACACAGACACTTGCACTCACATTCACATATCTACACACAGGCACACATGGACACAGCACATGCTTGTATATAAAAAAACAAGCCTCAAATAAATAAATAGCACCAGAGATCAAAAGCAAATCATCTGTAACCAGATTGCCTTTGAAGAGAGAGGAACATGCAAAGATCCTCATGGGGGTAGAGGGTAGGGGGACTTGCATTTCATAGACATTCACAAAAATCATCAGGATGGTGAGAAAACTTGTCAGCTAGTAGTGGTGACGACTGAGTCACCAAGAGTGCAAACCACAAGGGAAACACTTTGAGAAGGGAGAGACTAGAGGAGCTAAGAACTCCTTGGGCTACATACATGGCCAAGTTTCAATATGTAACCCAGTTGCTCTTTGTGAGTTTAGGCTGGCAGTTGACATGCACCGCAGCTTCTATTCACAACGTCAAGACACAAAATGTTTAAGACCAATAAAGCTGATGACAGCCTATAGCTGTCTCACTTACTTGCATCCAGCATGCCTTTTACAATGGACTAAAGAAAGCAATATTGTTGGCATCACTGAAGCCTCCCTTACTCATGCTTCAGGCCACATGGGGCACAGGGTTGTTCATTCACGTTAGGAGTCTCCTCAGGTGCATTGCAGCTTACCAATCTACTCTAACAACATCAAAAAGCCTACTTTATCTGACATAAAAGTGCTTTGAGCATAATATTAGATGGGAAACACCCTCAGGTCTTTGTTCATCACTATGATTTTGCTTACCTTAAGTGCAAGTTTTGTGTTAGAAATAGAGTTGTAAGAGGCTACCATGTCGTAAGTAAAAGTATCTTGCCAAACTGAAATCAATATCTACTAATATTATTCAAATAAGATTTCACACTGTTAGGTTTGCTTTCAAATTGCCTTTTGAGAATATTCACAGAAAAAATAATTAAAGAATATTCACAAAAGTAGATGAATAATGTCATTGAATTTCAGGCTATTGTCATGACTAATGTGTTTCAGGCAATTTTCACTTCACAATTCCTTTTTTAATTACAATGCTACACCCCACAATCAGCTACTGAAAGTCTTCAGCATAGAAGGAATTCACTCTTCCTTCAGCCACCATTTTCTTTCTACCATTTGTCACTTTTCTATTATGTTATCTACAAAAGTTGAAAGTGTGTGTCACCATCCACGAGTTGAATAGGAATTGATGTTGAAACATCTAGTGATAGATAGAAAAAGACAGCTTTAGATACCACCAGAGACAGCTGCTTAGATGTAGTGGAAAATATTTGTGACATCTAAAATGCTTGGAAAAAAATGTTCAAAAATCAAAAAGTCCATTTTTTAAATGGGCTGACAAATTACCACCCATGCAATGTTAGTATTTAGTTGTATCTGGGTTTGGGAGCAAGAAAACGCAGGTATACTGAAAGACTGTTTAAGTGACAGAAAAGTGAGATCTCATTCCCCAGAAAAACACAGACGAGTGGGTAAGGTGATCAATTTCCACATACTGAGCCTTTTCAGATTCGGTCCCTTCACATCCACTGTCACAGTTCCCAACTTGTACTACAGCTTTGACTGGGCATATTTTCATACTTTTGTTGGTGTATCTCAGGGAAACGTTTATTTATGCTCAGGAAAGGCTTGCATTCTGTAAAGGCAATTGGGTATTTCTCAAGCAACACTGTAATGGTTGAGGTTATCTATCGCTGGAGCTGGGTCATTCTGGGGATTCCTGTGGATGACAAAGATCATGATCCAACAGGGGCTGCAGCTTATCTCCGTCAGATAAATAGAACAGAGATGACTATTATAGGGTAGAATTTTGCTCCAAAGCAGAAATTCGATACTAAAGGACCCAAAGTGTCAGAATTAGATAGTAAATGAGAGAAGAATAAAAATGATAACCCCAAGCTCAACTCGCATTAATCAATATATCATTAGTTCCTCTTAACAGAGCTGTCTCCCTGCTAGAAATCTCTCCGGAAGAAAAGGATGATCCTTTCTGAAACTTCAATATATCCCTCAAAAAGCACACATAAATAAAGTACACAAGCTGTACTATTTTTTCCTTCCTGACTAAGGAAAAAGCAAACATACAATAAGATGTTCACCATGAAACCAAGGCATTGAGTTAACAATTTAATAGTCTATTGTCCTAGAAAGGTATTTGTTAATCCAAGCACATACTCAAAATACCAAGAAAACACTTGAAAATAAAAGTAATAGCAGATAATTTACCAAATTTCTCAGCAAATATAGGATGGCAGTTCATCATCAGTGGGAAACCTTTGAGGAAACAATAAAAGTAGAAACTTTCAGAGCAGATAGCTCATAAATATTGGATTAACAATAAATGGTTGGCAATGTCAAGACATTCTACTAACGAAATATTTAGCCAACAAAGCTGAACAAAGTATTATATTTACGATCCCCATTTCCTGTCCATCTAGATTATAATGTATTAATCCAAATAACAATGTTTTAATTAAGGCTCATTCATTGAATAAAGAAAACAGCTTAATATTATAATAAATAAAAGATGAAAATTGTTTTTCTTTAGTTTTAAACAAAGAAATAAATGTACAGAGACATAAATAAAATACAGAAAAAGACATAAAAGAAGGCAAAGCTTAAATGTTGGGAATTTAATAGTCTATCCTCAGATGTAAGAGTCATGAAAAATCATACACAATGAAGAATGAAGTCAGTGATTGGAAGCCATTAAAAATAATGCATTTAAATAAAGAGTTGCTTTTATTAATAATCATATTTAAACATCTGTGTTTTAACATATCGTCTCAACTCTGACTACAGTTCATTCCATGATGAAGTCAGCAGTTGAGACCATATTTTAGCAGAAAGTAGAGTTCCGTGGCCGAAAACGATCCAGAACGAAACAGCTGCAACAATCAAGTCATTTTTGAAAGCGGTGTTGTCAGGAGAAAATCAGTCTGAAGCTTCTAGGGAACATAGCAAGAGAGAACTTGCTTTACAGAAAAGCAGGAGCACACAAAAGGAGGAAAATGCACCTAACGAGCAAAGATTGCCCATACTTGTGTGCAAAAAGGCTGGAAAGTAAAAGAGAAAAGCAATAATCTCAAAATTATAACCATTGGGAAAGCTGGGTATGTTCAAAATTTATAAATAAATTAAAACCTCTAGGTATCTCTACATTAAGACCTGAAAGAAATCACCTAATCAGGAAGTCAAATATAGATAATAACAGTGTGTTTCATGTTTCAAAAAGAAGGAAGAAGCGGCAAAGGCTTGAGGCACTAATTATGTTTAATGTGATTTGAATATTATACATGCATTAAGTACAATATAATGCAGTATAATGCATGCCCTAAAATTTGATATTACCTTATAAATATTTATAATGTTTATGCTTTTCTATGCTAGTTAAAAGTGTATTTAAAATTTAAAAATACATAAAATACAAAAATACCAAATTAAAATTAAAAAACAATGGCAGAACTGGAGATCTACTTGACAGTAGTACTGTTATTCATGTATCCTACCTATCATAGTTTACCAACATTAACAAAATAGAATCCTTGCTGGGAGAGGGGGGTGGTTCATGCCTTTAATCCCAGCACTTGGAAGGCAGAGGCAGGTGGATCTCAGTGATTTCAAGAGTTTGAGGCCAGCCTGGTCTACAAAGTGAGTTCCAGGAGAGCCAGGACTGAAATAGAGAAACCCTGTCTCAAAAAGCCAAAAAAAATGAAATCCTTGAAGAAAATCATATACTTTATTACTTTTAATAAGTAGTTTCAATATTACTTTTAGAAGATATAATTATGATAAAGTTATACTACAGAATATTTTATAGTAAACAAAAATGAAATACACTTTATAGAATATCAGTGAAAGAATACAAAAACATTTATTTTCTTAGCTATCTTTGAAGTAGTTACAGGATTGGCCATTTATTTTTATAAATACCAAAAGAAATATTATAATTTTATTTCCTAGATAAGCATCAAATGTTTGTATTCTAACTGTAAGACTTCCTTTCTCCTATCTAAATGAATAAGCATCCTAGTTTTGTCACATATTCTAAATTTTGCAAACATCTTTGCCAATAGATTAATTCAAGATCTGAAATTAGATATCAATCACAATATAAACAGATTAGTGATAGCAAACCCAGAGGAGATAGGAGAATTGATGTCAGTATCTTAAAAGAGAGAGCAATGGAACACATGTGACAGGTACATGGAAGCAGGAAGGGTCAGGATCTGGTTATCAGTACACAATAAGCAAGAAGTGGATCATAGACTGCAGGAGTGCACTAAAGGAGGCCACAAATATTAACAAGTATAATGACCTGTATGTATGGAAAGACCAATATTACTTAAAATAATTCAAAAAAGACAAAAGTGTTCAAGACCCAGAACATTACAATAACCTCTAAACTCATTTAAGTGTTTCTGCAGCTTTGGCCACAGATTTAATATTTTGATCAACGTCTTTGGGACATTCCTCCCTGATGGAGAACTACTCATTATGAAATCATTCTTGGCTTTACTTCTTAATGGTTTTTTAATCTGCATCTCAGACACAGAACAGCAGCCAAATCACATGATAGAAAAAGCAAAGGGAGTCTAAAGAAAGAATAAGAATACTGTGTGGTTAAGATTAAAGGATAGAAGAGATGAAGAGTTTAAGAAAAAAAAAAACATCTCATGAGCAGGGAAGAGACCCTACAGACACAAGGGTGAACAGGAGTTAGGTTAAATGGGGTGTTCTCAGGACACTTAGCCTCTATTGTCAACTTGACTAGATTTACAGTCACCTAGGAGATAGTCCTCTGATTCTGAGACCGTTTCCAGAGAGGTTTAACTAAAGCAGAAATACCACTCTGCATACGAGCTGTACACCCAATGAACTGGGGCTCCAGGCTTACTTCAAATGGAAAGGTGACAAACTAGCCTGTGTACCACCATTAATATCTTTCTGTTCTTTGTCGGCTATATCCAATGTGACCAACTGTCTCAACCTCCCATCCCCATGACTTACTCATGATGGACAGTATTTTCTCAAACCAGGAGACAAAATAATTCATTACTTTCTTCAGTTGTTTTCATTTGGTATTTTTTATTGACAAGGAAAGTAATTAATGCTGCAGGTAATTATTCAGAGGCAGGCCTTTGGCTATTTGAATTCTTGTACAGTTCACACAATCCTAGCAGGTATCTCGGCACAGGTCATTTTTAACAACCACATATTCAGACAGTCTGTGTACCAGTCAGCTTTAATACTGAGTGGGATATAGATAATTTTAGGGCTATTTATTCCATGTAGCAGCAATTCACAAGTAGTCATTTCTTACTTTTAGGTAAGTCTAATGTACATTTATGTTGATATAATATTGTTACACACTAGGTAAAGCAGATGGAACCTGATCCACTTTGAGGACACTCTGAGATCTGGTAGGGATCAACTCAGCCTACTAGGACTGAGTTCTAATAAATTCAAGCAATAGGAAGCTGAGCTGTAGATCAATCGAGAATCCAGACAAATCTCTGAAGATACCAAGAAAGAGAATAAATGTGATTTTCCTTATGTCAAAATCTCACTTTTATGGGATTGCTAATTCAATCTTTATATCAAAATGCACATTTACATCATTGTACCTTAGAAAGTACCTTTAAAAACTTAGCTTGGCTTTTTGATCTTGGCTCAGACAAATTTATTTAATGGTATTCAACAATTAGGAAATTTTGAAATCCTCTGAAAGACTTCTGAACTTTATAATCTTTTACCCATAAGTTATGAACATCATGTCTTCTATGAAGGACATTCTTACGTAATACTTCATAAGAAAATATTCTGCAATCTTATGGCTTGAGAACTGGTTTCTTTTCAGTATGGGTGTGCATGTGTGTGTGTGTGTGTGTGTGTGTGTGTGTGTGTGTGTGTGTGTGTGTGTAACATTTTCTCTCTGAAAAAACATTGAAAATAGGTTTTGGGGATCTAGTAGGCTGGTTGGAAGAACAGAATTAGATTTATTGGGAGGCCCTGCTGTTCCTAACTATGACATTTACCATCCAAACCAGCCTGTGACACATGACATGGTACTCTTTTTTATATAACTTCCTATTTTTATCAGAAAATACTTAAAAAGCACATATATCCAGAGTTGTAGAGATAGTCCAGTGGCTAAGAGTATTTACTCCTCTTCTAAACAACTGAATTCAATCCCGAGCACCTAAATGTGAGTTCACAGACAGCCATAATTTCAGTACCAGGTGATCTCACACAGTCTTCTGACCTCTGTAGTCACCAAATATGCATGTGGTACATATATATACATGCAGACAAAACTCTCATACTTATAAAAAAAGTACATGCATATATCATTACTGCATTGAGCATTAAATATTATTCACATGAAACTACTTTTACCATTTCATCCAACCTATAAGCATCAAATAATAGGGAAGTATTCAAAAAATAAACACTAGGGTAGCTATACAACATAATATCTTTCTTTCTTTCTTTTTTTTTTTTTTTTTGGTTTTCTAGACAGGATTTCTCTTTGTAGCTTTTGGAGCCTGTCCTGGAACTCACTCTGTAGACCAGGATAGCCTCGAACTCACGGAGATCCACGTGCTTCTGCCTCCTGAGTGCTGGTATTAAAGGCATGTGCCACCAGCACCGGTATAATTTCTATTATTGTTCAAAAGAATCATAGTAAAATTTGCATTTATTAGACATCAATCCAATTTTTATATAGTAGTTGTAGATGGTTTGCAAATTATAGATGAGAATTTTTAATACAAAGAGAGAAGTACATTAATAGTTTAATATGTGAATTTTGAATTGTACATTTATATTACATATATATTTAGAATGTTATCATTAATGGAAACAACACATTCCAATTTCTTTCTCATCACTGTCTTTTACTATGATGCAAGGCAGATGGAGAATAGCAACAGTGATGGGTAGACCAAAGCACAAGCTTTGCTGCTAGTCAGTTATCCATGTCTGCCACCTATGGGAGTGAGCTCTGAACACATTTGTTAAATCCCACTGTTCTCAACTTTCAATAAGGACGGTCTTATCTTATTAGATTAGCTGTAAGGATTCACTGAGACAGGGTAAACCAGTATAGACCCTGCCAGATACATTGGAAGTGTCAGCAAAACATACAGGCCAGGCAATCTTAACTATTTCTTTTTCCCAGGACAGCACAAGAGGTAGTAGATGATCATTAGATGAAGACACTTACATATCAGAAGTTTTTACTTGAAGGACATTTTGGGGATGTGAGGCAGATAAACTGGATCTGGGTAGGTACCCTGATCTGATTCCCCATGGCAGTTAGGAGGTTTCCATATCACCTCTGCAGCACATCTGTGCTCAAAGAGATGAAAAGTGTCATTACCTTTTGTCCAACATTCAATTCATGCCATCCCTAAAGAGCTACCTTCAGAAATATTAAAATTGAACGTGGATGTCTGTGCACACAGTGTAACACATTTCTCTATTGCTCAGCTGCCTTACAAAGCTCATCTGGGACTATAGCTCCAACTCAATTCCAACTTCACAGTTCAATTAGGTCTTTAGCCTGAAAGGACAAGGTGAGAACTTATCCCATTAAATATTATGGAGTAAGTCAAGTAGTCAAGAGTCATGTACAACCCCAAACAGCTCCAGAATGCTTTCAGCTTTAACATCAAAGACATTGGAAGCTTGTTTCTGAACCATGCATTTGAGCTGAGTGCATTCACACTGGCACATCAGGAGCAGGCAGGGACCAGGCTGCTCAGACAGATCCTTACTGCTTCCCATCAGGGCTCCATGGCGCCTGATCTCACATTACTATGGTTAACCTTGGGCTAAACTACATTTGGATAATAATGGCATAAACTTTTCACAGTTCACTTAAAACTTTATTAGGGCTGGTTCTTTATAGCGGAGGGTGTATTAATGTATAAAACAAGCATGCTTTTTAGTTTAACTATTTGGCCATGTGTATTTTCAGGGTCACTATTCCAGCAAAATGCATGCAACTTCAATGTTTTTTAATAAAGTGAGAGAATGCAAACCTTTACAGTTCGGTTGAATAAAGCTGTGTGACCTACATACCACATATTAAAAACAATTACTATGCTGCTGCCAGACAGTATGGGGTGTATTACCAGAGCTACCATCATTAGGCATGCCTCAGCATAGCAGTTAAAGAATCCAGATGGTGGATTTCAGCTATATCTCCATGGTGTCCCCTAGGAAGTTTATGCTATAATCATGAGCTCCTACTTACTTCAAAGTGAAGCACAGTCAACAGGAGACAGGGCTTCCTGCTGTTGCTAGTGGACTGTAACTGCACTAACCATTACCCTCAACAGAAATCAAAATGACATGTGTGATCAAATGCCCAGATCCACATTAGTAAATGTGTAGCCCAAGGGCAAATGTTGGTGCACAGGGGAATTTCTCAGACCAGGACCAATTTTGTTTTATGATACGTTTTTTCTTTAAAATTCATTTTAGCGTTCCAATGGAAATTAGGAGAAGGGAAATTGTTTTATTACTTGAATTTTCAGAAAATGATTCCAATCAGGCTTTATTATAATAAACAAAGAACATCACAAGTAGGATTTTTAAAAACAGATAAGATGAACTAACCCAAGTGTGGATCAAACAGGCTGTCTTTAAGAGTACAGTTATGCTAAAAACCACTACCATTGGATCTTAAAAAGACACTTAAATCTTAAGCTTAGAGTTCTTAAGATTCTTAAGTATGGACTCAAATGTACAGTGGGATCATCCTGCTGAAAAGCATGATTGAAATTCTCTATTCTGTGTAATATTGTATTATAGCTGTGCACACATTTAACTTTACAGTGAGAACCTATGAGTTTGAGTAGTGTAGCTTTACCATCAATCTCTCTGTTTATAATTAGTAATCAGTAATTTCTATTTACTAAACATGCTACCATTTCATTACAGTTTTAGAAAAGTGTAATTGCAGTTTTGACAGTGTCTACCAAAATTCAGAATACCTGTGTACTTCAACCTCAAAATTCTCTTCTAAAAAGTCACCTATAAACATCAGTTCACCTACACACAAAGATACACTTAAACCTGTTATAATGTAGTATTTTCAAAAAAAAAAACAGTATGAAATAACTGACCATCAACAGGAAAGCAGCAAAATTATTTGGAAGCTGATAAATAAGTTAACTCTGTACATAATAATAAAGTAAGATCTGTGAAACACATTGTTTTTGAAATAAATTTTATACACTAGTGGGCTTCTCAAAGGCTTTGTCATATATCCTTAATGTTGGCTAATCCACCCACTATGCCCATTTTCCCCTTATCTCCCAACGTCAGTCATTCTGTCTTCACCTTGGAATGCTCAGCACCCCTCCCTTTTCTTTCATTTCTTATGTGTTCTACTCTTCTTCCACTTCCATTTCAATTGTGTTGTGAGACAGTGGGCTTCCATATGACTGGGTTAATCCTCCCCTTCACCTTTTGATTTCCCCTAGATACCCATATCTCTCCCTGCATAAGCCCTTCCTCTCCTACTATCCCACCTCACTACTTTCTTTTCACCTATAATCTACTATCCTCCCGCCCTTACCTTGTCTCCCCACAAAAAGTCTTTTTTAGTTTGATTTGATGCCTGTTCCAGCATAGGTCTGGCACTGTAATCCTAGCCAAAAAGGCCATAGCTGGAAAGCTCAGAGGCCATAATGTAGAGCCTACTATGGTTACCTTGCTAAATGATATGCTGTCGAAGTGTCTTCTAAATATTTATGCTTATACACATAGACTTAGGCTGTTCTTAACCTAGGTCAGCAAGGCTTCCTTTGCAGTGAGCAGCAGTCAATGGTTAACACAGGCTGCTCAGAGTACTAAGAATAGGAGACTCCATGCTCAATCATAAACAGTACCTCCATATTAGTACCCAACACACATACCACTGGGGCTCAAGGGATATCTGTGAAGAGGCAAGAACATAAAAGCAAGAGCATGGGGAAGAATTCTATGAAATGCCGACTTTTAGACATGTCATAGCTACCAAGCTTTAGTACATTCATAAGACCTATGTAATATTATTATTAAAAAATTTAAAATTAAAATTTGGAGAGAGATATGTTGGGGAAATTGGAAGGGGAAAATAGAAACAGAAATGATCATATTTCATTATATACACATATGACAGCTTCCAAAATGAAAAGAGCATTTTAATTAATGGTAACATACAATATATAAAGTGGTGAGTATAGAATAAATTTACTAGCATATTAAAATTTATCTGGTAGTGCATTCATATCTTGTGATAAAATAAAGAAATATATTTATTACCATTGTCTAATGTATTAAGATATGAACACATATATTCAAATATGTAACCTAGAATTGGATTTAGCCAATTTTAGTTCTGTATTCAGAATATTAAATTTAGAATAATTTTATTTTTTCTACCTAAAGTCTGTAAAATGGTGGGATTGATGTCATGTGGGTCAAATCCATTTGCATTTAAGAATGTCTGTACTAGCCTATGAAGGATTTTCCACACCATGCTGAGCAGGCATAACTACACTTGGGCCAGACAACAAAGGCTAAATAAAATATTTCATTAGATATTTTGTTTCTCCAAAAGTTTTGTTTATATTTTTTTGTACCTAGTGGAGTGATAATGCTTCAAGTTAGAATATATAAACCAGAATATATAAACATTTATAGATTTTAATATATCACAAAATACTTTTATAATATACCAATAGAGTATACCAATGATAACTTTAAAGGTTGGAGATCATTTCCATCACATATAGTTTATTTTCATTTTTAAATCTGTGATGAACGCATTTTAAACAACTATGGCAAACCCTCACACACTTTATTCTCCAATACACACATTCCCCTTCCTGGGCATTTTCAATGGGGAAGTAGTAGTACATATTGATTAATACTTTAAATAAAACACATAATTTGCCTTTTTGTCTTTTTGTATTATATATTCTATGGGTTTTGAAAAATGTGTCATGATTTTGTCTCTCTCACGACCTTTCAGAAAGTCTGCTCATATTTGACTCATTCCAGTTATCTATTTGGCTTGCCTTGGTGGAACATTCAAGTGGTAAGACATTTTCTTTTTCCTATCTTTCTCAAGTGTCCAAAGCTATCTCATAGAAACTCACTGTCCAGTTAGAGATAATGGTTTTGTTGTTGTTGTTGTTGTTGTTGTTGTTAAAGAAGAGGAAGAAGTGTGTGATTCACAGCATTCTTGTTTGTCACTCTTCTTAGGAAAGTGTACATCAGAAACCTGTCTAGTGAGCTGACAGTGAAGGCATGGACCACTTAAAGGATAGTTACAGGCACATCAATCAAAAGACTGCAAGGTTTGTCATTTTACCGAGTTTTGTGACCTCTCCCTTGAAAATGATGGCCCCCCTTTTTTTTTATCCTTTTGAACTTTTTTCACAATTTCAGATGTGTACATAGAATATACTTTGAAATACCTTCTGTTTTCCTCCCTTGACATTTCTCACTCTACCTCATCTCCATCTCAACAAGCAGCCCTCCCACCTTCCATGTCTTTTTGTGGCCCACAGCACTTAGTTAAGTTTGCCTACATGAGCATCAGTTATAGGTTATTTTCCTGAGCAGAGGCCACTTACCAGTGGTTACACCACTGAGGAATATGATTTCTCCACATATAACTATCTGTAACTCCTGGAAGTCAGGGATCATATGGTCTATCTTCCAAGGACGACTGAACATTGATGGGTCCATTCTTGTGCAGGTATTCATCATCGTGCTGCTGGTGCCAGACCTACACAGAGCATTGACAATGAGGATGCCCTCAACCATGACTTCTTTTGGTAATACCCCATGTTCTCAGACCTCAAAGACATGTTGTCTACTCACTTGATGTCTATATTTGTATACCTGGCATGGGCACACTAAAAAGGCAGCCAAATCACCTAGAAGCCAACAATCAGAAGAAACATTTGACCACCATCAACCAGATGAACTCTGAGCATGTTTTTCGAGTCCAGTATAGGTGTCTTTCCTCCTTAGAGCTAGTAAACTACTTCTTATGTCATGTGACTCATATGGTGGACATGATGAGGCTTTTGAGATTTATTTTCCTCCAGAATGTACTCACTGTCCCATCCTGAGCACTAAGAACTACCAGCCAAGTGGACCAGAGTTCAGCATTGGCTCTGAGGTCCAGGAGGGCACCTGGCTTGCCTTTTTGACCCTCCCTGAATTTCTAAATGCTAATTCTAAGGTCTCTACTAACCTTGAATAGGATGTAGGCTTGGAGAAGCTCACTCATCATCAGTGACTGAGAGCTTGTAATATTGTGGGAAGGAAGCACGGGATCCTTAATATCATTAATTCTCCCTTTATAGTGAAAAATTTGGAGAACAGAGTGTCTCTGAAATCAATTGTCCTTGGCCTAAACAACAGGAACATGAGGACTATGAAAACTTTTAATATTTTCAAAAGGAACATTTTATTGTGTGTTCCTCAACTGTTCAGAGATATTTTTGAATTCAGTTCAGTCAGTACAGTTGAAGTCAAAATTTTTCGTTAAAAATAAATGAATACTAGAACAAACTATAAACTCAAATTATGTGGCATAGGATATATACCTTATAAACATTTATTTACCAAATAATTACTTTTATGGGTTAAAAAAATGAAACAAAATTACAACTTTAGTGAGAATCAAAAATTTTAATCTGATATTGTTTTTAAAAGTCTCATTTCTAAAAGTGAATCAGATTTGATATTAATATTTTTGAAATTAATGAACAAATCTGAACTTACACACTGCTTTCAATCTAGTTACCAAATTGAGGGAAAACTATTTCAGAACACTATGCAGACATCAACCTGGAATAAAAGTAATCCCTTGATGTAGACCTTGCAACTTAAATGCATTTTGATAACTCATAGAATGGGCAGCTAAATTATTTCTAAAATATATTGCCTTTTCAGACAAAAACTTGGGTGAGATAAGAATTGCAGAAAAAGAAAATAGAAAGTAGTGAGTGTGGGGTGGGGTGGGGGGAGTAAGATGGGAGAAAAAAAATTCTACAGACCAGAGCAAGCTGTACATTTCTGATGGATGCTATTTAAGAAAATAACAGCTAATTTTTTTGCTAAATTTTTGTTAACTTGGCATTTACATGGGTCTTCAGATTTTCAGAATGTTATGTCATCATTTTTCTTGGTTTCATCAATACTGCCTTGGGAAGTGAAATAAATCTTCAGTTCATATCTTAAATGTGGATAAAGAAGGAACATGAGAAGCAGGTTGGGTGCAAAGTTAAGGTAAGAAATTCTTGTCCTAAAATCATCTAAGCCATATTTTTCTATCCCTGAAGGAATCCTAAACCTTTCTGTTTGAAATTTCTCAGATAATTAAGCTGTAAAGCATCCATTTACAGCCAATCCTCCTTCCCTTTCTATCCAGATGGTGAGATTACAGAATTAGCCTTAAGTATATTTGTACACATGATAATACCACAAGTCAGAGATGCAATAGTCTTAACAACATTTTGTTCTGAAAAAGACTTCAAAGGTTAAACTAACATGGCTTTACTCACAAATAAAATTTCCTAGCCATTCCACAAGTCTTTTTCTTCTCTCACTAGAACAAGACTACCACCACGGAAATTCTGTTTCCAACAATCCAGGGAGTCTTCTCTAGTATTATGGAGAAGCAAGGGCCACAAAAATCCCATGCAGGTCTGGGTAATTATAGGGTCATTATCTGATATTAAATAGAGAAACTTGATAAGAGGCAGAATTCACTTATCTTAACCAAAAGGCTCTATGTAAGTTCCTTCTTTTATCTCTTTTCATAGCTTGGCTCTAAAATACATCACAATCATTATTCCATGTCCCTCCACACATTAAACACACATACAGACACCCCACTAGGTTACAGAGTTCTCCCCCAGGATAATAAGGAGGCTGAAATGAGCTAGTTCAACTGAAGATGTGAAAACACCCCTCAAAGTACTCAGAGATCATTTATATAGTCTATGAGGTTTTTAGCTCTGAAATAATGCTGAAATAACAAAAATCTTACATAGTAGAATATTTGAGTTCATGGGATCATCAATGAGGCCAACATAGTTCACTGTAAGGATAATATGTATTATACCATCCATCAAAAGAACTGGGGTCAACTGAGGGATCAGGATTTGTGGCATTAATATGCAAGGTGAATAACTGAAGTAATGGAAAGGGCCAAGTCAATCATGGTATAAATACTGCTATGCTTTGAAAATAAAAATTCTATATTAACTGCTATGAGGTAACAAGTCCTAATGATGGTAAAACTAGGTAAGTTTAACAGAGAAATTTAACTTGTCGTATTTAGACAGAAGTATCTCTTCCTTCACATGTGATTAGAAATGATTTCAATTTTTTTTTTCTTTTTTAATTAAGAAATGTGCCAGGTGGTGGTAGCACATACCTTTAATCCCAGCACTTAGGAAGCAGAGCCAGGCAGATCTCTGTGAGTTTGAGGCCAGCCTGGTCTACAGAGCGAGATCTGGGACAGGCACTAAAACAACACAGAGAAACCCTGTCTCAAAAAACCAAAAAAGAGAAAAAGAAAAGAAAAGAAAGAAATGTTTCATTCATTTCACATATCAATCACAGATCCCACTCTTCCCTCCTCCCACACCTCCCACCTCCCCCCCAGCCGACCCCCTATTCCATCAATCTTCCTCAAGACCCAGCTATACCACTCTTGGGCACATACCCAAAGAATGCTCAAACATACCACAAGGACACATGCTCAGCTATGTTCATAGCAGCATTATTTGTAATAGCCAGAACATGAAAACAACCTAGATACCTTTTTTTGTTTCTTTTGAGACAGGGTCTCATTATCTAGTAGATATGTTTAAATTCTACTAAACAGATTAATTGAGTAAAATATGATTTGTTGTTGGGCCATACAGAGTGGGGAGATATACTCTCTCAAGAGTTGACTATTGACAAATAGACTTCACTGATTAATTTACATGTTGATCCTCATGAGATCAAAACATAAACAAATAGTATACTGAAACCCGAAGAAACTTTGTTAAGCTGCCATTTGTAGCATGAATCTTAAAAGTCTTATTAATAAAATTAAACTTGAGCCAGTTATTGGGGTGAACACTGGAAGGTCAGAGACACAGAATAAGCCACAGCTATCTCACCTCGCTGGATCCTCAGCTGGTCTTGCTTCCTCAGACTGGATGCCCCAGCCCTCATCCAGAATGGGTCTCCGCTGAACTGCTGCTAGAAGCCTGAAAGCTTAACCAGCCACATGCTTCTCCAGGCCAAAGGCCTCTCCAGGCCAAATGCCTCTCCAGGGCAAATGCCTCTCCAGGGCAAATGCCTCTAGTTTCTGGTCCTCACGCTTTATATACTTTTCTGCTTTCTAACACCACTCCCTGGGATTAAAGGTGTGGCTTTCTGGGATTAAAGGTGTGTATCACCGTGCCTGGCCATTTCCAATGTGGCCTTGAACTCACAGAGATCCAGAGGGATTTCTGTTTCTACCACTGCCTAACCTCTATGTTTAATATTGTGGCTGTCCTGTTCTCTGACCCCAGATAAGTTTATTAGCATACACAATATTTTGGGGAACACAATACCACCACAGCCATTGTTATCTATGTCTCTGGGGAAAAGGAAAAAGAGGAACTGTAAATGTCAGACAGAGGCTGTTTTTTGTATTGCAAATAATATTTGTAAGATTGATCATATATGTATGTATGTAAAATGTATAATTTTACCCTGCCCCCTTCCAGGAAATAGGTTACCATAATCAGTCATGGAATGTACTGGTCTAAATATGGGTCCTAAAGATGTCAAACCTAGACTTTTATTCACTCAGCATACTTCTCTTCCTCTACTTGTCATTCCAGTTGCCCAATTGTATCTTAGCATGTCACTGACAATTACAAAACAGAAATAAAAAAGTAATATTTTCTGATATCAAACATCTCCAGTTTTGTCACTTTTTTTTAAGAGAGTATATGTTTTACACTTGAAATACTGTTAATACAAATAGATAGGTAAGTCTCCCCTTTTATACAAATCTTGACTCACTAAATTATTAGATTTTTTATTCCATCTATCTCTAACATTTTGACATCAGTAAATCATTCCATGACTTGTGTCACACTGGCAAAGTTTTATGCAGAAGTCGAGACACTTCCCTGAGCTGAGTAATGAATCTCACACTATATGGAGGTAGGATGCTGATTTTACTAACCCTTCCTAAGAATCTGAACAGCATGCACTATTTCTGAAAACGCCTGTAATTGTAAAACCGTAGATATAACCATGTGTATCTGTACAGTTTTTACAGCCGAATGCCCTGATACTGATACCTGCCGTCCATATAGGTAATTCAAAAGTGTGCCCTTGAATTCATCATAATTTTTTTTCAAATTGACAAGCACTATAGCCATGAATGGAAATCATTGGCTCCTCATTGGGATGCACAGAACACCACGGAAATTACAATGATAACGTAAAGTGATTGTCTATTTGTCATGTCTCTCCTTTTATTTTATTACATTTATTTGCTTTTTTTGTCTTTCATTGTCTATGAATTTTATTCTATAATTTTTATTTATCATTTTATTCTATCACTTTAAAATTTTTAATTATTTATTTATTTATTTATGTGTGTGCGTGTGTGTGTGTGTGTGTGTGTGTGTGTGTGTGTGTGT